>CAKNYM010045468.1:52331-91415 GCA_932195095.1 Andricus curvator
GGTAAGGTAGGAATCTTGCATTAGAACGCAGCCTACTTATCTACTTACAATGTATGCCCACTAGAGTAAGAAAAAGTGTACGCTCTTCCAAGAAGACCTATGTATTTTGACGCGCTGATTACGAATATGGTAGTGAAAATGGCCGCAATTTTGATTTTCATGGTCAAAACCGTAGAAAATCCATGAAAGTAATGGTTTTTCGAATTTATTTCGGTAAACACAGAAGACTAAAAAGAAGTTTTCATACAAAATTTGTAAATCCAAACAAAAGATACATTTCTTATTCTAAACACTTTTCTTCTAGGATTGATAGTTTCTGAGAAAATCGCTATTGAAATTGCTTGATTCTAGTAAGTGTTATGCCCTTCTGTGACAGGTCGCAGAAATAATATTGGTCAAACGCCTACCCCTTTCCAACGTCTTGTGGGGGGGAAGCATACCCGTGACTTATCACAAAAATAGTGAAGGTCACACCCCTAACCCTTTCCAATAATTCACTGACCGATAATACACTGAAAACTGTTATACTTTATCAAATTTATCACTAACTTTCTCGGAAAATATCACTCGTGGAAAAAAGTGCGTGCAACAAAAAATATGTATCTCGATGAGATCCACAACTTTTATTTGTCTAATTTTCCGAAATTTTGCATATTGCGTAATATAAGCACAAAAAAACATGATTTTCATGAATTTTCCATGGTTTTTACTGTGAAAATCGAGTTTTCAGCAATTTTCACTATCATATTTGTAATCAGCGCGTCAACATACATGAGTATAGTAACCAGAAAAGTAATTAGCAGCGATAATTTAAATAAAATAAGAACTTTATTTTTAAATGAAGGGTTTGGGGACTCCTACACACTTTTACAACCCACCTTAGATACACTTTATTATAATTATAACCAAGGTTGACCATCGAGCGATTTTTAAACATTTCCATTAATTTTTTTATTTGTCCTAAGGGTCTGGTAAAATTTAGGGGCATACTTTAAACATCTAAAAACATGTAGTAATCGGTTTGGAAACCAATTTAATTCTTTTTTAAATAATGAAATGTACCGAAAAATTCAGAGAATTGGATTTTAGCGAGAAAAAAACTTAGATGGCAGAAAGAATGTTATAATCCCTAGAAATCTATGAAATCTCTCGAAATCCTTGGAGATTCAATAAAAAATTTTAATCTTACGAAATTCTTTAAAATACTTTAAATCCCTTCAGTTTTGTGGAATCGTTAAGAATCCCTTCAAATTGAAAAAAAAATTATTGACTTCCCAAAGTTCTCTAGAAATCCCTTGAAATCTTTGTAATCGCTGCGAATCCCTTAAAATTTAATTTAATTTATTTTTCAAAATTTACTAGAAATCACTTGATATCTCTTGAAATCCTTTGCAATTCCTTAAAATCGCCGGAAATCATTGGCAATAATTAAAATCCTATAAACTTCCTCCAAATATTTCGAAATACCTTGAAACCGTGGAAATATTTTTAAATCTCTTGAAAACCGATAAAAGTTTTTTAAACTAGTTGAAATATTTGGAAAATCCTTCAAATCCTTCTAAAAGCCTGGAAAACCGTGGAAGTCCCTTGAAATTGATTGAAATCCTTTGGAATCCCTTAAAACCTCCTGATATGTTTGAAATTTTTTAAATGCAGTGAGATTTTTATGAAATCTCAAAAGATCGCTTTAAGTCCTTGGAAATTCTCTGGAATTCCTTGAAATTCCTTGAAAATTGTCAAAATCCTTCGTTGAGTAAATAAATAAGTTATTCGTTTGTACTATATATATTTTTGCATTGTCTCTTTCAATATATTAACATTCTTTATTTCTATACCGATTTTCTTATAATGATTTTCTATAATGATTGCCTAAGATTGCAGAGATAGTGTCCGCCAGATTGCAGGAGTGATTAACCTCTCCTTCTTGACTTTTTGAAGAGAATATACTACGTGGGAAGTTTAAAAAAATTCCAAGAATTCCTCGAATTTCGTACCTCAAATTTAACTTGTTACATGACCTAGGAAAGTCGTAGAAACAAATCTGCAATGTATGTCACAAAGTCTTTGAAGTCTTATCTTTAATTTAAGCCAACAAAACTCGAAAAATCTACTCGAGTTCCCGAGATACATATGATTAAAAATGTCCAAGCGTGTCTACATCGAGTTTCATTCGGCGATCTCCGCTGTCGGCCAGGCTGAAACTGGGCGCAGACACGCATGAAAATTTTTAGTCGTATCTCGAGTAACCTATGAAGAAATTTTAAAGTTTTATTGGCTTGAATTAAAGATGAGACTTCAAAGACTATGTGATACGAATGACAGATATTTGCTACAACTTTCCTACATCATGCCACAATTTAAAGTCAAGGTACGGAGTTGTTTTAAAAAGTTTGTCGCTCCTTTTTTGAACGAGTAATCACGTTTTAAAGTCAGCAGTGATTTTTGATAGTACTTGCCCTGATCGTACCGAAGATTTCTGGCGGTAGTGTATATATACGGTTGTGTGTATATATGGTCCAAAATATACTTTAATTTCTTTCTAAACGGCATCCATACAGGTTGTATCTCTTCTGCCGTTTTAAATGGTAAAAGTCGTATCTGTGGTACGAATATATGTCCGCTGAACCTATTTAGTATCTGAAATAAATATTGTGCATTTTTGTTCTTTGCCGATAGGCTAGAAGAATCTTTTATCTATATCCTGTTGTAAAATGCATGTTTATAAACCTCAACAGAAATAAATTAATATGAATTTTATGTCAGATGCAAAAAATAGATGAGAGCAGACTTATTTAAACTGCAGACATGCAGCAGTATTGGTCACAAAATAAAACCTGGTTTTTGGCAGAAAAATACAGAAACTCGGTTTGACCCGCAAACTGGTACTAACTCAGAATAATAGAATAGAGTGAGTTGGAGCAGGAAAGGTACCGTCGCCTAACATCATCCTGCCCGGTTCCCAAAAAAGTCACTTCTGGTACGATTTCCGGGTTTCTGTTTTTTGGTTTCCAACCCGGCGAGATTAAGAATGAGCAATTTCTCAAAATATAGTGCTGAATAAGCTCTATCAAAAGCACTAGTGTTGCCCCCCCCCCCACCCCGATAGCAACTCTTGGCAAAACGTTTCGAAGGCCGTATTTTGGGTTGGATTTCAGACTATTGAGATTAGGGATGGAACCTGATCGAAATACCGGGCAACCCACTTTGAAAATCGGAAAAGGGCCTCAGGGGGTAGCATGTTGTAGCTTCTCCTACACTTATCAGGCTATAGGATTTCAATAAAAAAATATATGTTGCTTAGTCTATGGGGGCCATTTTCCAAGACCAAAAATTCTGAAAAAAATTATGGGAAAACAAAATTGAAATTTTCTAAATGTTTTTCAAATTTTGTTTAAAGTACATTTCAAATTTTATTTCCAGAGTAATCCTTGGACTGTCTACTCGAGCATATATTTTTATCCAATTTTTCGTAGAGGTGTTTTCTTTTTATACAAGAACTCCAATATAAGGCCAGTTTTGGAGGTTGCCTCGCAGTGGCCGTGGCACTAAATTAGTCGTTGGAAACGTAAACAGTCAGTGCAGTATGAACCACTTCTGTTCGATTTTTCTACCGCTTGTGTCGCTCCCGCTTACTGCTACCCCGTACTGCCCGCTTTTATCGCTCGCTACTGGTGGCGACGCATTGTTGAGACTGCTTGTGAGCTGAGAAACTGCGTGGGCCAGCAGTTCTAGGAAGAACTAAATCAGTCGGCCTTATATTGGAGTTATTGTGTAATTTTTTTAATTAAAAAGGCGTATAAACGATGGTAAGAAGGTTATCGGTAGAGCAGGATCCATTATCAGAGTAAAATTATATCAGTTAAAGCTAAAAGAACAATTTATAATTCTATATTTGCAGCTACTGTGATGTACGGTAGCGAGACCTGGACCTACCAAGAAAAGAATAAGAGTAAAGTTAACGGGATTGGCATAAAATTCCTGCGCAATATGCGCAGTAAAACTCTAATGGACAACGACAGTAAAAAGAGAATCCTCAAATAATGCGGTTTAGAGGAGACACTGGTTTACATATGTGAAAGAAATTCCTTGAGATGGTTTGGGTATGTGGAGAGAATGGAAGATGAGCGACTGAAGAAACAAGTATATCAAGGTAAAGTGTGCCCAGATGCACCGAGGAAAGAATGGTTGGAATATGTGAATGAGACCGTAATTCGAAGAGATATAAGAAGCTATAGAAACGTAAGAGCCTGCAGGATAAAATGCATGGACGTGAAGGAAGCTAAAGAGGTACGCCAGGACAGAAAAGTGTGGCGACAAATAGTTTATAAGCAATGCATGATGAAGAGTGTCAGTAGAGTGAATGATGCCTGAAGCAAAAGACCTTGGATACTAATGAGCCCGAATGGAGAGGTTTACATGATGTGTTGCGGAAAGAACGCCTTTTACAACTTCCTTCCTCACCGAGTGAAGAAGAATGAATTCGAAGATAAGAGTATGTTATCAAGGTTGTCTTAAGTTATGTATTGAATAAAGGTTATTTGATATCCAGAATTCACCTGAACATTTTTTTTCCTCGCAAACTGGAAAAATTTTATTTCACTCATGTAAAACGACATACCTGTATTAGTACCTGAAGCGTTTTGAACCCGCATTAACATTTTTTTTCATTCCGGACTTTTGTACCCGAATGTAAGCCGCATCCGCATATAAGCTGCACCCCAATTTTCGAGCTCTTGAAAACGAAAAAAAGGTGCGGCTTATATGCGGATAAATACAGTAGTTCTTTCAGTACTCCATTCTGAGCATTTGCTTATCCCTGATATCGATGGGCTGGAAACCGACCCGAAAATCGTACCGAAAGTAACTTTTTTTTTTGCATCCAGACATGATGAGGTCAGGCACTCGCAGCGATCCTGCTTCAGCTCACTCTATTCTATTATTCTGAGTTGGTTCATCTTTGATATCGATATCCTGAAATTTGAGCGATCAACCGCGCACAGCTGATATTTATTACGTGCGTAAATTTTAGTATGCTGGCGCAGAGTACGATACGCTTTGTAGTGGAGAAATTTTACTACCGGCGGATATCCAGAAAAAACTGAAATGCCGATACATCGATCGTGGCATTCCTTTTCTGAAAATAGCTCCCTTTAAAGAAGAAGAAGTCTATGTGGATCCGAAAATTGTTGTATACCACGACGTAATTTACGAAGAGGAAATAGAGGATATCAAACGGCATTCAAAGCCTAGGGTTCGTTTAACTTTGAAATTTTTTCTTAATTTTTATTCTCTAAGAGAAAACAAAGTATCTTAGTGAAATTGATTCAGTATAAAAGTTTCTATTTATTAAAAGTTATCAAACATTAAATTATATACTGTGGCACCTCCGAAGATTTCAGATTTTTGACAAACAGTATGAGCATAAGTATATTCTGTTTTCTGCAGTTAGAAAGTGCACTAACTCACAATCGAGAAACTGGTAAATTGCAAATTTCTGAAGATAGAGTTGCCAAATCTACCTTTCTTAAAGATGAAGAAAATAAACACGTCAAGCTTTTGAGTCATCGAGTGGAGCATATGACAGGTTTGACGGTCGACACAGCCGAGGAACTGCAAATTGCTTACTACGACATCGGAGGCTTTTATCGACCACACTTCGATTTCGCAACAGTAAGTAAACTAAGGATAAAATAGTTTAGGTTGAGCTGAAAGTTTATTGATAAAATAATAATTTCGTAACTTTTCAGAAAGATGTCGTCAGCCCTTTCAGTGATCATATTGGAAACCGTTTTGCCACAATTTTGTTTTATGTAAGTAAACAAAGCCGGTTACTTACATTTTCAAATTCAATCCTTCAAAACCGAAAAATTCATAATTTAAGTACTTGACTTTTAGCTCCACTTTTTTCCCCAAAAAATGAGTAGTTTTTATTTAAAAAAGTAATAATCTAAGGAAATCATGTCGGTTTAATCTACAATTAGATTTTTTTTTCTTTTTTGAAGAAATCAAATGTTCAAAATTAGTCCAAATGTGTATTGAAAATTTGAACAAACGACAGCATACATCTAATCGGAATAAATTTCTATACGGAAGTTTCGACAGGGTAATAAGGCTTTCATTGAAAATGATATACAAACAAAATATTAATCCGTTTAGCCTTAATTTTACAAGTGCTACTTCTCCATGCTTTGCATTCCCTTTAAGTGGATCAAATAGCTGCGCAATGGAAAAGAATTGAAATCTGCGCCATTAGTAAGATATAAAATTAGTTGCAATGTAATTCAATGTAATAATCATTCAGTTGTTAATTATTTCTCCATTTTGCAACGTTTGAGCCACTTTTGAATCAAAACTTGACACGTTGGAATTTAGTGAGTATTTAAAACTTCGTGAAGCATCAGAAACATGTCCGCAGCTTGAGACCGTTCCTGTGGAACGTTCCACTGAGACCGGAGGGAAACCTTCTGTTTTTTTTAACAACAATTATCTCGTAAACCGTAAGATATAGATAAAAATGGATGTAATTTTTGAATTTTAAGTAGCACATATACTACACTATAATATGATATACATATCATGAACTGAGATCGATTTTGACTTATCACTTACGGTTTACTCGATATTTACTGATAATAATAACAATAACGGTAACTTTTGTTTGGAACGTTCCCTAGCGGCGGACACTTTACACTTTCCGTACTATTAAGGCCTCTACATGCTCGAACGCAAACGGCAACGTAGACGCACACGCCGTACGCCACGCAGTTCGGAACGCATGTCAGGCTGGCTCCACAATATGTCCCAAAAATTGAACCACCGGATCGTATAGAAGGTGTATACAAAGTCTGAGTGCTGGTGGTGGGAAGGCCACTCCGCATTCTTGGATTTTTATTTTTCAAACATATATTCTTATTCAAAATTTAAATGCGCATCTTTTTTTCCTCTTAAAAAAAGTTGTAGCTCTGTAAACACAGATTTTGAAAAATGAATTTTTTTTTCTTTTTTACTTCAACTCGCTCTAATTCACAGAATATTTAACATTTTTACTTTAGATTTGGACGAATTATATTTCAAAGTACACTTCAAGTGGGCAAGTAGTTTAAATTTATCGGTTTCGTTATGAAAAATGGTTAATAATGTTTTTCTAGGTAAATACATGAAAAAGGTTCCAATATTTTCAATAGAAAAGTCTATCGACGTAAGTTTAAGCAATCAAAAACTTCCAGCGGATGAAATGTTCATTAGAATTCATAGAAGTTTTTTGTAAAGTTTCACTTCAATTGAACAAAGTTTTAATAACCTACGAGTGTTTTATTCTCTCGAGCAGTGCCGCGAGCACAGAACTCAGAGGCGACTTTTATCTGGGTAGGCACGGCCATCTAGGAAAGTTAGAAAATTGTCTTTTTCAACGTCAATTTGTTTAAATTATGTAATTATTAGTTAAATAAACAATAATGATCATAATAATTTGTACAGAAGTCAGAGTTCATTTTCGTTACAACTTTTTACAAAAATAGAGGGTTTGAACTAGATTACACTGAATATTGTATTCTTCTTATAATTCTACAAATCTACACCTTAATCTAAAAAAAACATATATAATACGAGGGCTGTTTGATAAGTCAGTGACTTTTTGAATTTCCCTGTTTAATAGCCATTGAAAGCAGAGAACCTCGTTAATTTTAACGAAAATGGAAAAAAGTGAATTTCGTGTGCTGATTAAGCATTATTTTTTGCGTAAAAAACCATCAATGAAACCAAGGAAAGGCTTGATAAATACTATGGGAACTCTGCACCATCCATTTCAATGGTTAAGAAGTGGTTTACTGAGTTCCGTTGTGGTCGTACCAGCACAAGTGACACCAAACGTTCAGGTCGCCCAAAAGAGGTCATCACGCCAGAAATCGTCGATAAAATCCATGGAATGATATTGGAGGATAGGAGAACAAAAGTGCGTCAGGTGACTGAGGCTGTAGGCATCTCAACTGAATGGATACATCACATTTTACATGTATATTTGGACCTGAAAAAACTATCCGCGAGATGGGTGCCGCGATTGCTCACACTCGACTATAAGCGCAATTGTGTGACCACTTAAAAGGAGTGTTTGGCGATGTTCAGCTGCAATCCGAACGAGTTTTTGCGCCGTTTCGTAACTTGGACGAAACATAGATCCATCGCAACACACCAGAGACCCAGGAACAATCAAAACAGTGGGTTTCTCCGGGTGAACGTGCACCAAAGAAGGCCAAGATGGGTCTGTCGGCCAACAAGGTCATGGCCACCGTTTTTTGGGATGCACGTGGTATCATTCACATCGATTACCTTCAGAAGGGTAGAACGATCAACGGCTAATATTATTCAGAGCTTTTGGACAGATTCGATATTGATTTGAAGCGAAAACGTCCGCATTTGTCGAGGAAAAAAGTGCTGTTTCATCAGGACAATGCGCGGGTGCACACGTGTGTAGTCACGATAGCAAAATTCCATCAATTGGGCTACAAATTGCTACCTCATCCAGCATATTCTCCAGATTTAGCCCCCTGCGACTATTTCCTGTTTCCAAACCTGAAGAAATGGCTGGGCGGTAAGAGATTTGGGTCCAATGAAGAGGTCATCACCGAAACAAACGCCTATTTTGAGGGCCTTGAGAAAACTTATTTTTTGGAAGGAATACAAAAATTGGAAAGACGCTGGACTAAATGTATCTGGCTGAAAGAAGATTTTGTTGAGAAATAAAACGCTGTTTGGCGAAAAAAAATTCAAAAAGTCACTGACGTATCAAACTGCCCTCGGATATTAAGGGCGCCGTGGACAATTAAATTTACGTCTTGCATAAACACATAATAATTTTTTAATAATATATTAATATTAATAATTTATATTAATTATTATTAACATTAATAGTTTCATTGTTTAACAAAATTTAATACCTTGTTCTGCTTTATTTTTCGAACATTTGCCTTTCAGTTTTCTTCCTGTTTTGTTCTTTTTCTACTGCGAGGAATGCATTCAGAAGATGTCATTTTAAACCACTTAAAAGATTTATTTATTCAGATATATTTTGAAATTCACTCAATTTAAATACACTTTTTGAGTCTAAGCTCTTACCCGTACAATATACGAATCTATTCTGAAGATTTGTATGTTCAAATTTGTCAACATATTCTATTTCTGCTTTTAGGGCTTTGTCTATGTGTAAAAAACATTCCAAGAAAAACATGTACAAGAAAAATATATACAAGAACAACATGTACAAGAAAGAATGAGAAAGAAAGAGAGCATAATTAATATTATTGGGAAACGATGAACTACGAGGTGTGGCTATTAAATAACGAGACTGGTGCTGTAAAACATTTTATTTTGATTTCATACATATCTATTTATTATCACCTTCAATATTCACCCCTCCTCTATCCCTACAACGCTCCATGCGAATCTTCCATTGTTTGAAACAGTGCTGGAAGTCTTCTTCTTTCAGCTCCTTCAGGACGCGCGCCGCTTTCTCTTTCACAGCTTCAACGGACTCAAATCTTGTTCCGTTTAATGCAGATTTCACCTTAAGGTGGAGTTCGAATGCTGCGGCTGAACCTAATCTAACGCAACGTCAGGAACTGTATGCGTCACTCAAAGTACTGCTTTTCATTAAATCTTATGGCCCCCATTCCAATGCTGCGGCGACAGGTGTGCGACAAGTTTGAGACAAACACCCCGGACGTCACGACTGCTTCTAGTAGCAGTCTAGACGCACAGCCGCGACGGTTGTCTACTTTATCGAACAAGTGTTTCGTGGAAAATTTTATTTTGCAATCAAAGTTATGGACGTTTCGAAGCTAGCGGAATTAGTGCGGCAGCATCCTTGCATATTTGATGCAAAAAACAAATTTTATAAGGACCTTAATGTCAGAGATAAGGTGTGGGGAGAAATTGCGGAAGCAATCAATCAACCTGGTAAGTAAAATCTATTATTTATTTGTCTTTATAATTTACATTTATACATAATACATTATTGCATATATAAATAATTACATACTCTCATTCCTGAATAAACATGTGATCAATTTTCTATTTTCAAATATAACAAAACGTTCCCACAACGTAATTATATTATCAGTAAGATTTTACTGATTGGATATCACATACATTATTGTAGTATATTATTATTTATTAATTTATTACTGAAGTAATCAGTAAGATTTTACTGATTACATACCACATACAAACCCTAATAAAATAATTACGTTGTGGGAACGTTTGGTTTTACATGTATTTTATAATATTTTTGAAATTGTCAGATGTGGGGCCGTTTTTGTGGTTGAAAATTATTTTTTAAAAGTAAGTAAAATCTATTATTTATTTGTCTTTATAATTTACATTTATGCATAATACATTAGTGCATATATAAATAATTACATACTCTCATTCCTGAATAAACATGTGATCAATTTTCTATTTGCAAATATAACAAAACGTTCCCACAACGTAATTATATTATCAGTAAGATTTTACTGATTGGATATCACATACATTATTATAGTATATTATTATTTATTAATTTATTACTGAAGCAATCAGTAAGATTTTACTGATTACATACCACATACAAAGCCTAATAAAATAATTACGTTGTGGGAACGTTTGGTTTTACATGTATTTTATAATATTTTTGAAATTGTGAGATGTGGGGCCGTTTTTGTGGTTGAAAATTATTTTTTTCATTTGAAAACTTAACTGTTTTATTTTATTCAAAAATCCAAGTGTTTTGTTGTAAATTAAGATGTGCAAGTTGAGGATTCAAGTATTTGGTTGAAAATTGGTATTTCATGGTTGGAATATTGAAAATTAAATTGTTGTTTGAAAATTCATTTTTGGTAGAATAATAAACCGTATGGTTAAAAGTTAACGTATTTTCTTGAGAATGCGTGTTTTTCAATTGAAAATTGCACTAATAAATTGATACAAAATTGATCCAAATAGACGATTTTCCAATCTAATAGTTGTATTATCGACGAAAAAAAGAATATTTTTTAGCCAGTTTTATTTTTAGCAAAAGAAGATGAAATGTTTCGCAAAATAGTGAATTTTCTACAAAACAGTTCAACCAAATAGTTTAATTTTCATCTAAATACATACATAAACCAAAAAAGATTTTAATTTTAAACCAAATAGTTATACTTTTAATAAAATAATAGGACATTTCTACCAAAAGAGATGAATTTAAAAACTAAAAAGTCGAATTTTGAAGAAAAAATTTAATAGTTCATATTTCATTCAAAAATATAAATAATTTCATACATGAACAAGTACATACGCTCATTTATGAATGAATATAAACAAAAAGTTCCTACAACGTGATTATTTCTTTAGGCTTTGTCAGTTCTATTGACATGTTTTAATTGCCACGGAACTGAGCCAATATCACTACTGAAGTAATCAGTAAAAGCTTCTCGTACACCAAAACCCTCAGCATTTCCAAAGCCACCACCTGCCCTTAAAGCTATTAAATTGTCGGTCGGTAATTTATCGGAATTTGATAACTGAAAAAAACAGGCATTTTTTTCTTCTAAAAAAGCATCTCTCAGCATGTTGTGGAGGCAGCAAGAAGTCATTATTAAATTGTTTGTAACATTTGGATTAGTAGCAATAGGGGTGTAAAACACGCGAAACACCTGGCTCAACAAAGCAAACGAATTCTCGGAAACCCTTCTTGCCCGTGAAAGTCGGTAATTAAAAATACATTTTTTTATGTCCGCTAGAGTATCGTTTCTTGTGTACGGTTTCAACATGTGCGTGGACAATTTAAAAGCTGCATCCCCTACAATCACGAAAGGTAATAATAAATTGTCTGTCACTTGTCGCGGAGGAGGATAGAATTCTTCGTGTTTCAGTAACTTTCCGATTTCAGATTTTTCTATGATACCACTGTCTCCTTCCTTTCCAAATGAGCCGGTATCAATCATAAGAAATTTATAGTTAGCATCTACAAATGCTAACAACACTATCGAGAAAAAGTCTTTGTAATTAAAAAAGAGTGAACCACTTTTCCTTGGGCAGAATATTCTCACGTGCTTTCCATCCACGGCGGCAATGCAGTTCGGAAAATTCCACTTTTCTTCGAACTCTTTAGCTGCGGCAATCAAATTTTCTGTCGTAGGAGTTGGCATAAAAATAGCTGGAAGTCTCTCACTGCATACTTGTAAAACATCTTTCACTATTCGGCTTATGTACGAAGGTGATATGCGGAAAGCAAATGACAACGATGCATAGGACTCCCCCGTTGCTAAAAACCTGCCATAAAAAAATTACATTATATTACATAATAAAGAAAAGTCAAGAAATATTCTTTACAAAATGGTATTTTTTTTTCAGTTGATGATTGCAAAAGCCGATGGAGAAATATGCGGGACACTTTTATGAGGCGCAAGCGGAACAAAAAAATGCCAACGGGATCCCCTAGCTCGCGGAAACCACGAAAATGGTTTTTGGAAGACTCTCTCGAGTTCCTTCATCACGTTGAAAACGAAAGAGCGTAAGTAAATAATCTGGTATAAAGACTTTTATGAGAACAAAATTTCATCTCTTCTGATAATTTCATTTTTATTACATTTTGGGGTATTAGAGATGAAATTATATGAATAAACAATAGAACTTTGAATAAAAAAATTCAAAATTTTGACCCAAAATAAGATTTAGGTTGAAGATTGAACTATTTTGTGAAAATTTTATTTTTGTTTGTTGGAAATTTAATATTGACTGATATAATATTTATTTTTGCAGGAGTATAACAAATGATGTATTACCGGAAATTTTGGTGATTTCGAAAGTGATGAGGAACAAAACTCACAACTATCAGAAGAAAGAGAAATAGAGGAGCCCGATAACGCGAATCCAAGTGGAAAGACATCATCGCAGCCCATGGAAGAGGATTCTTCAAACCGAAAGCACGACGAAAAACCAAGCGCCAGAAAAAAACAAAAAGTTACGGATAAAATTTTCGACATAATGGCTAAAAATTCTAAAGAACGGCAGGAATTATTGTCAAAAGCGTTTCAAAATAAGGTAGAGGATGAGGATCCAATTGATCTTTTGTGAAAGCTTGGCAGGGTCCATAAAAAAATTGTCACAAGAAAGACAAGTTCGCGCGAAAGTGCAACTTATGCAGGTTATGGGCCAATTGGAAATAGAAGAATTAAATTCGCGATCTTCGACATACATGCCATATAATTATCATAATGGTTCTAGACCAAATTCTTCTGTTTCATCGTATTCGTCCTCAATCAATGGACCTGAAAGTCCTTATGACGCACCATTAACAAATGTAGCAGGAAATACTTTTCATCAATTTTAAGTTTAACTCTTTTTGTATATCTAAGTAAGATTTTATATATTTTCCAAAATCATTGTAAGAAATAATTAGCTTTTAAAATAAAAAAAGTATTACTCTCATCATTGTCTTGAATCATTATAATATCATATAACACGCATGGATTTATACAAATTTTCCGTTTACATAGACAGATTTATTTAACAAAAAACATGTGTAAAAATTGTAAATATGATACTGATTTTGAACAGGGAATTTTAAAAAGAAAGAATTCGTGAATGAAATAATTATAATAATATAATTCTGAATTGGATAAGAGATTTTCGAAAAAATTGAATAATTATTAATAGTTTTATGAATGCTTGAAAGAAAGTACTTACCTCAACGTTATTCCCAATTTCTCAGCCGGGCTTATTGGTTGCTTCACATATCCACATGACTTTCCCTTCAGTTCCTCTTCAATTATGGACAGCACATAATTAAATTGATGAATATTTAACCGGAAAAATTTGCGAAACACTGCGTCATCATTTAAAAAATGTCTCTCTATGAGAATCTTTTGAAAACCCTCAAGATCTCTTGTCGCATACAAGGCCTGAGGTTCATTCCGAACTGCATCTCTTAATAAAAGTAATAAAAGATCTTCCTCCTCGTCAAGGAAATTTAATAATAATTGTAGTCTCTCTGCCATGGCGTACAACAACCTACTGCCGCAGATGATAAAACTACACTGATATAGTGGGTGCAGTCGTCGCATTCGAAATCGAACACGCGGCTTTGACCGCAAGGCCGGATTTGCAGGTATCCCGCCGTGCGGCCAGCTTGGGTTCAGCCGCAGCATTCGAACTCCACCTTTAGGAAGCAGATAGAAGTCGCACGGCGCAGGCTCCATGGAATAAGGCGGATAGTCAAACACTGGGAGGCTGTACTTGGCTAGAAACCTCTTGACAGACAATGCGGAATGAGCTAGCGTATTATCTAGGTGGAGAACCCATGACTTGTCCTTCCACAGTTCGGGCCGTTTTTTCCTTATTCTTTCGCGGAGTTCAGCAAGAACGTGAAGGTAGTAATGTTGATTAATAGTTTGACCTTCAGGAACCCAGTGAACGTACACAATCGTATGAATATCGAAAAAAAACACGTGGAAGGGCGACCCGGGTGTAATCATCTTCAATGTCTTCTCGGCCATCCTAAAAACGCTTAAACCACTCAAAAACACGTGCAAGCGATAAACATTCATTGCCATACACTTTTTTCAATACATTATAAGCTTTAGTAGCGGTTTTTCCAAGTTTCATGTGAAATTTCACAACAATTCGTTGCTCTATTGGCACACTTAAAATTTTCCCGGCGAAACAAAAAAACAACTCTAAGGCGAACGAAAGCTACGGCTATACGGGTTTGTTTACAGAAGCGAGAGGTACTGCATTCGAAAGAGAAGGCTTCAGGCTATACAGCTATCGGTCGCTGATATTTGGCGCATGCGTACTTCTTCTGTAGCAGCGCCAGTCTCGTTATTTAATAGCCACACCTCGTACATACGAAAACTCACCAGTTCATACTTAACATTATAAATAATTCCTTATGTAACTATAAAAAAACCACCGAAATTGATGTTGAAAAATACAATATTCCAACTTTCCTAGGCGGTCGTGCTTACTCAGCTAAAAGCTGCCTCTGAGTTCTGTGCTCGCGGCGCTGCTCGAGAGAATAAAACACTTGTAGGTTATTAAAACTTTGTTCGATTGAAGTGAAACTTCACAGAAAACTTCTATGAATTCTAATGAACATTTCATCCGCTGGAAGTTTTTGATTGCTTAAACTTACGTCGATAGACTTTGCGATTGAAAATATTGGAACCTTTTTCGTATACTTACCTAGAAAAATATCATTAACCATTTTTCCTAACAAAACCGACAAATTTAAACTACTCTACCACTTCAAGTATATTTAGAGATATAATTTCTCCGAATCTGAAGTAAAGATGTTGAATATTCTGTGAATTAGAGCGAGTTGAAGTGAAAAAAGAACAAATTTCTTCATTTTTCAAAATCCGTGTTTATAGAAATTATTTCGAAAACAAACAGAGCTACAACTTTTTTTAACAGGAAAAAAAGATGCGCATTTAAATTTTGAATAAGAATATATGTTTGAAAAATTAAAATTGCAAAATGTTTTACAAAATGCCGAGAGGCCTTCCCACCACCAGCACTCAGACTTTATATGCGTGTCGGTTCGTCGCCACGTCGCGACGTGGCGGTTCAATTTGTACGTGCGACAACGTCCGTTGATATCAATTCGTGCATGTTCGTTGTTGCCCATTGCTACAAACTCGCGCGTGTTTCATCTTTTCACATTCCAGTGTTCCGGTAAATGTTGAACTGCATTGAACCACCGGATCGAACATGTACGCGTTGATACAAACATACATAGATTTACGGTACAATTCTAAGGACACATTGTGGAGCCAGCCTCAAGTTATACTCAGTTGAGGCACGCCAGTAAAATGCGGAGCGATCCCACTTTCGACAACCGCGCTCTGTACAGTGCAGTGGTGTGAAATAGGAATTCACTGTTCATAACCACCCACAGGTCGTATTTCTTGATCGACTAAAAATTTCTTTTCTTATATATGTTCAGCATTAAATTTTTCAGAGAACTGTGGTTTGTGATTTGTTAATTATTTTACGGATCAATAATATATAAACAAATAGACAAAACTGACCCAGCTTAGTGAATTTTTATCTCAAGAAAAAGTATGGACGGGAACTCGCTATTAGCTGGAATTATTGCATCTACACTCATAGAACATAAATAATTCTAATAATATTTCACTTAATGATTATAAACAATTTGTATAAACAAATTCTTGCTAGTGTTTTTTCTCATAGAAAAAATTGTTTGTTTCACGCTAATTGCTAATATTTTTCAGAAGGGTGATAATTTATAACGGAAAATTAGCATAAATTAACATTTACGGTTTTTATAAAAAAAATTCATAAACGAATTCTCAAGAAATTAGTATTTCTAATAGCTAAATTTACTTTTCTGACCAAGTATGACCAACTGATTAACAATTAAAATTTGTTTTGAAGAAGAAGAAGAAGAAGAAGTGAACTGCAATGTTCACGAAACGTCGGCAAGACTCATAGTTTCGCACGCGATTGAAACCCGAAAAAGCTTTAAATTTAAAAAAAATTTAATTTATTTTAATGAATCATCGTGAAAGCATTATAGCTATGATTACCAATTGTCTTCAAAGGTATTTATGTACATTAAGCTTTATAAAACATTAATTATATAGATCGTTAATAACAATTTCATTAAACAAATGTCCCAATCGGTCGAAAATTAATTAAACAATAATTTATGCCAATTGACATAGTTAAAGTTAATATTGGTATGATAATATATTATTAAAAGAATATTATTTGTTTAAGGGCATGTGACACAGTCAAATACCTACATTACCGACCTCACTTTTTCAATTTTCCGATTTTTTTTTTTAATCTAAGAACTTTTTTTGTAAATAAAATATCGGGCTGAAACTTTGGAAAATGCATGAAAAGACAATAAACTACGTTTACGTACTTGATTCGAGGAGGAACTTCGGAAAAAATTATTTTCGAAGAAATTAAAACTGGGTGCATTTTTTGAACCTAAGAACGTTTTTTATAAGTAAAATATCGTCTTCAAACTTTGCGAAATACAAGAGCCGACAGTAAAGTACGTTTATGTACATCATTTGAGTATACTCGTAAAAGATGCAAAAAGAAAAATTCCAACTAAATGTCAACTCCGGTATTCGCGATGGCACGAAAATGCGAAGTGGCACTAATCGAGGCTCTATCAGCTGGCTCGTCTACATCTGAAATATGGGGTCCACGCTGACAAATATTGATGATGCGGTGTTCTTACAATAATATTTTATCAAAGTTGTGTCCATCATAAAAGTTGAGTGAAATACGTTGTTTCAATGCTGAATTATGCAAGTATTGAAATCGTCATTGGCCTCGTTTAGTGGCCGCCAGACTTCGAATTTTCGTGCTCATTGCGAATACCGACTAAACTGGCAACCATTGTTGACATTTAGTTGGAATTTTTCTTTTTGCATCTTTTATACTCAAATGATGTACATAAACGTACTTCACTGTCGGCTCTTGCATTTCTCAAAGTTTGAAGCCGATATTTCACTTATAAAAAAAGTTCTTAGGTTCAAAAAATGCACCCAGTTTTAATTTCTTCGAGAATAATTTTTTGCAAAATTCCTCCTCGAATAAAGTACGGAAAACGTAGTTTATTGTCTTCTCATACATTTTCCAAAGTTTCAGCCCAATATTTTATTTACAAAAAGAGTTCTTAGATTAAAAAAAAAATCGGAAAATTGAAAAAGTGAGGTCCGTAATGTAGGTATTTGACTGTGTCACATTCCCTTAAGGCCATGTGACGAGTGGGTCACGTGACCGGATTCCTACCTTACCGACACTTTTTTTATTTCCTAACTTATTTTCACACGAATAGCCACATCGAGTTGAAAATTTGGGATAATAAATAAGAAGCACTAAGAAGGGCCTAAATTTTAATAATCAGGAAAAAAGCAAACAAAAATTATTTACAAAAAAAACTTTTTTCATAATTATAAAAATTCAGGACGAGACCCACTTTTCTTATTGCTTCTTATTTAGTATCTCAAGTTTTCAACTCCATGTGGCGCTTCGTGTG
Organism: Andricus curvator; assembly: GCA_932195095.1. Taxonomy (NCBI): domain Eukaryota; kingdom Metazoa; phylum Arthropoda; class Insecta; order Hymenoptera; family Cynipidae; genus Andricus; species Andricus curvator. Next base: position 70,378 of record CAKNYM010045468.1, read on the forward strand.
AAAATAAGTTAGGAAATAAAAAGAGTGCCGGTAAGGTAGGAATCTGGTCACGTGACCCACTCATCACATGACCTTAAACAATCTATTTAACAATATCTCCTACAAAAAAAATAATAGCACCATTGCATTGGATTCTACGGGAACAATGAAATAAATTCCATGCAATAGACAAATTGTTTCCTCAACACTATTTCTTATGTAGTATACATAAACAATTGCATCGTGCAACACCGACTTAAGCATTTAATTACAGTACATAAAAAATAAGGGTAAAAAAAAGTGTACGACATGGACTTTATGTCATTTTTCCCATAGAATCCGATCATCATACCAGTTTTTTTTTAAAAACAAACATTGTTAAATACATTTCAAACAAAAATTGCTTGAACAATCGAAAATTTTAATTTTTGGACATGAGCATGCATATTTCAATGGATTATTCTCATTCCAACATTATCTTTTCTACTATGTCAATTGTTCTGCTCATAAAACTTAAAAGGGGAAAAAACTTTACAACTTTATTAGTTATTTATAAGTTTACCACTTATTACAATTTTTCGTTATTAGTATCATTTTAATAGTAAGTTACAACGAGTTTGAGCAAAATAATTTTTTTGTAGAACAAAGTGATATACGGTTGAATTTGTTTAAATAAATTGCTTGTAATAATTAAACAGAATTGTAATACAATATTTGTGATTTCTAAGTCTGTCTTCATTGGTTCTGACTAACAATTACTTTATTTCAGAGATTCATTCAGAGATCAAAAATCATATCGTTGAAATGGACTCTTTTGCCGCTGTATTTAAAAAAAGTATTATTAAACAAAAAAGAAACACACAAATTGGCTTTCTTAAATTTGGGAGGAATTTAATGCAGAGTAATTCAAAAAAAGACAATCTTAAATTCGTTAAGAAGTGTATCCTGTGGACCTATTTGTCCGCAAAAATCCATTTCTCGACCACTCCTATGCAGTTACGCACCGAGAAACGAAAGTCCCATGGCCCATCCCGTTCGATAATTCGAAGAGCCAGACCCTTTCCTGTGGTTTGGTTGGCACGTGATAATAATAGAGACAAGTTGTGCCGAGTCCAATACTTCTGTTTTGATTCTGATATAAAAAGATATACAATTCTAATTCAATTTTCAAAACTTTTATTATATAAAACTCTAAAACAAATATACTTTTTAGTTAAATGACGTGACAAAAGGAGGTTGTACAATTTTCCCTATGCTGGACTTGACTGTATGCCCTAGAAAAGGTAGTGCATTATTCTGGTACAATCTTAAACGAAATGGAGAAGGAGATTTTCTAACTCTTCATGGAGGATGTCCAGTACTTTCTGGAACAAAATGGAGTAAGTATTTTAATTTAAAATAGAAAAAAAGAAACTAGGTTTAAATTGAATACTATTTTTCAATTTGTCTTTCAGTTAATAAGTTAATCTAATTATATAAGTAAGAACATAATGGAACAAGTTTAGATCAGTTTGCAAAATTTCTAATATTCTCGCAGATCTCAGCCATTAAAATATTTAAATCGCTTTCTTAAAGCAATTCTTATCGTGGTTTATTTTCATATTTTGTTCTCAGGAAGAACATAAATTCATTTGAAGAAACGTTCCAGGTATTTTGAAAGCATCTTTAAATCAGTTTGTAACATTTAAAAAGAAATCTTATTCCATAGTTTTACAAAGTTTGGAAGTCGTGAAAGCAGTTTGTTTACATATTCTCATTTTTGTCAAGCAGTACTGAAACATGAAATTTTGTGTCTCTATTCATCGTATTCTTTGTATTAGAAAATCTACAGGGCTGGCTGGCGCATTTATAAAGAACTGGAATTTTCTTCATCGTACATTTCACAGCCTCACGAAAAAGGTGTCTTGAGCTAAAAACGACACCCATCATTTCCTATGGATTTTTACCCACTGAATACGAATCTTTAGTCCGTTTTATCGCGCAGTCCTCAGTTTTCACATAACCTCGAAATGTTCGAATTTTAAGAAATTTTTTTTTTTAAATGAGGTGATTTTTTTTAGATGAAAAATAGGCAAGAAGTACAGTTTGACGTGTTTTGTGCTAAATTTTTCAAGACAACCATTTCTTAAGTTCAATAGCTCGTCGTCAGACACACTGCGGCTTCATCCTCACACCCTAACGTCCCCTGCAGGGCAGCGCGCCTTTTCTGGCTTCATTACTGTGGGGAACCGAAATGGGAATCATTCTACACATCCTTTTGAGAGGCAGTTGTAATCGCTTTCAGTGTTCGTCACAGCAACAAGTTTGCTTGCAGTTTTGCTTATGGAACCGCGGTCAAAAGTAGAAAGCGTCCTAGCAACATATTTCTATAACGCTTTTTTTTCTCATGTAACTGCAGAAGGATTAAGCGTTATGGAACTTTCTAGTTAACGACCTTTAAACTTCGGACAGAAGCGTGAGTGATCAATTGATATATGGGATAAGATTCTTTTGCAGTTGTCAGTGATGAAGAACAAATTTCAGGATGTTGTGTAATTTAAGGTAGTAACTGTAAAGTCGAAGTTCGAAAAAACATGAATGTCGGCATTTTCAGTCATTTCCTGCACTTATTGAACTTCATGGATGGTTGTCCTAGAAAATTGAGCATAAAATACGTCAAACTATACTTCTTGCCTTTTTTTCATTCAAAAAGCACGTCATTCGAAAAAAAGCATTTTTTCTCAAAATTCGAAAATTTTGAGCTTATGTGAAAACTGAGGATTACACGATAAAACGAACTTCAGATTCGTGTTCAGCGGGACAAAATACATAGAAAATGGTGGGTCTCGTTTCTAGCTCACGACACTTTTTTTGTGAGTCTGTGTTTATGAACAAATTCGGAATAATAAATGCAAAGTGTTCTTATAATATTGCGTTTGTTTGATTACAGTTGCGACTAAATGGCTGCACGAAGTAGGTCAAGAATTCGTCAGACCCTGTACTTTATTGGAAAATGAATAAGTCATCTAGGATAACTTGATTGAAAAAATAAAAAATAAATTCTCTGAAATTACAGAATTATATATAATTCAAAAGTTAAATTTTACCGAAATAATGTTGCGAATCATGTAATGATTGTTATCAGTTTCAATAGATTTTATGTGATAAGATGTACTTTATGAAGTGGGGAAGCTGTTCGCCCTGAACTAGATTGTTTACAATAATTTATGTATAAATTATGCTTTTACTAAGATACATTATTATAAAGGTATAAGACTAATTGAAACAGGATAGCCGAATCAAAATGGTAAAGAAAAAGTTTTAAAAATGTGCAAAATTCGTGCTATAATTAGCAGAATTTTTGTATTAATATAATGTCAACTATGAAGGAGGCTGTCGCATCATTAACCTTAGAAATTGTATGCGGATATCTTTTGCGACAAAAAGTACTTTTCCTTTGGTCATCCTTTTTTGGGAGAATTCCGAGAGGTTAATTACCACTGAAATCTAGTGTACACTCCGTCTCTAATCCTATGCAATCTCTTGCAATCCCGTGCAATCATTTACACCCTCTTATAAGGGACCATCCATAAATTAAGTAACGCAATTTCCCAAAAATGTTGACCCCCCTCTACCACTTAGGTAACACTTTTCCGACTTTTCCTGGTAAGTATTTGCCATTGCTTAACACTAGGCTAGACTCTCCCACCTAAAAGTGTTACTTAATTTATATATGGCCCCTAATCCAATGCAATCTCCCATAATTCCATGCAATCTTCTACTCCCACATAGCACACTTGCCGAAAAAACCAGGCCTGTCCCGGGTTTTTTCGGGAAAAGCATAGGTCTCAACCTGGGACAGACCTGGTATTTTCGGGAAGCGTGCTATGTGCGTACTGTCCCTTGTAATGTTCCCATAAGAAAACATATTCTAGGATATTCTGTATAGGTTTATAATGAGTTGCTTACAAGCAATTCCATGTCAAATATACTGAAGAATTTCAGAGTAATTTTGATGAAAATTCTAGTATCCTAATATACTAATATATTTTCTAATATATCTAATATATTCTAATATCATAATGCTATTAAAGTGTCTTTTTTGAAAATGTTTCGTAATAACACACAGTTTGTACAAAATATTTTGTGAAAAAAAAAATTTCAAAAACTTCTTAGATTTTTAAAAAACAAAATTTAAACTGAATTTCTGAAAGAAATCCACTTTATGTTCTTTCATTTTTTTTATAGATAGCTTATAATGTCTTCTAAAACGCCCTGTAAAGATAAAAATGAGATCTCTCTTAGTTTTCGAAAAATAATTAGGAATGTACGCCATGGCATGGTGTGCCCACTGCCCAGGCCCTAGAGTCTAAACCCTGAAGTTCGTGCATACGATTTCAATATTCGTCTATTGTTTACATGGGGTTTCGCATCGTGTGTATCGTATCTGCGTACGTTTTTAATTATTCCTCGAAAACTAAATAAACTCCCATTTTGAAATTGTTAGCTTTTTATAAAAATACTAAAGAAAATAAGAAATGGATTTGTTTAGAAATTCAGTTTACAAAATTCTTTTTAAAAATCCAAGAAGTTTTTAAAAAAAAATTTCCAAAAAATATTCTTCAAAACTGCGTCTTATCAGGAATAATTTTGAATAATACACCTTAATATCATTAAAATCAGCAAAGTTATGAAGGTTAAAAAAAAACGCCTAAAATTTGCAATTTTTCAAAAATTATTCAAGGGTTTTTCTTTCAACACCTAAGAGAACGGATACTGGAATTTTCATCAAGATTACTAACAATATCTAAAATTCTTCACATGATTTGACATAGCTCTTAAAAACGTATAATGGATTTAAAGAATTACCAATAGTTGGCTTAGTGATGGTCAAGTAGAATAAAAAATCAATATTGATTTCAAAAGCAATATATTGGCGAAATTTTAGTCATAAATACACATAGTATTTTTTCCAAAGACTTTAAAGAATTTCTCAATAGTCAAGGATTTTTATACAACATTCAATTATTTAAAGTATTTTAGGGTATTTTACAGTAGTATAGCAAAGCAGCTATCATCCCATATACCGACAGTGTGTATTACCGACGGTCCGTACAGTAGCAATTCTGTTAGCTATTTTGCCGATAGAGGGTTAACTTACAACCCAAAAATTACCCACCTTCTTATTGTACCGACAGATGGTGAAAATTATAATATAAAAATTACGGACCTTTATGTTTCACTAACCAATGGTAAAATGATAGTATAAGAAAATTATGGACCTCACTTTTTTACCGACCGATTGTGGAAATGATAATATAAAGTAACGACCTCTACGTTGTACCGACCGATGGTAAAATAAATATATAAAAAATTACCGACCTGCCTGTGTTATCAAGCGATGGTAAAATGATAACCTAAAAAGTACCTACCTCCCGTTTAACCAACTGTGGGTAATTGGCTTACCCATGCGCTCAATACAAGTATAGTACCAACTGTTTTACTGACCAAAGTAATTGTATTAGAACCTCTACACAATTTACCAACACTGAGTTGCTTATGCTCTTAATTGAAAATAAACCATATATAATTATATGAGGGTTAGGTTGCAAAGCAGCTCTAAGATGTATGAAGATGTACCTCGACCCTTTGAGTGCCCCTTCTATTATTATTTTCTAAATACACTGTTAACCCAGAAAAAACGAAAGTATTGATACGAATTGAATTAAAAAGACTAAGACACCCTGAAAATCTCGCTTTGCGACAATGACGCATTGGACCAGTGTGTCAATGCGTGTAAATTCGTGAAGACGGTATTTCAATTTTTAAGTTTTCCATACGTACAAATATGGTGCAAAAATTTGAAGTCAGCGAATTCACTTCAATGCGTCAGCACGCAAACGCTTCAACATTGGTCAATGTGTCTGAATTCATGAGAGTCAAATGTACGAGGGATCGCTGGTTCAAGTCTCAACGCGTGTACCATTACCATTAAGCCATTTCCCTTTCAGGGTAGGCGTGACACTACCCGATTCGGGTAGTGTTTCTAGGTTGATAGCTTGTAGTAAAATAACTACAAGTGTGGGCTCACCACACCCACGATGTGCCAACAGCACTCGGTTTTCTCGAATGGTCACCCATCCAAGTACTAACCGCGCCCAACGCTGCTTAACTTCAGTGATCTGGCGAGAACTGGTTTTTTCAGCGTGGTATGGCTGTTGGTACTTTTCATTATTTTTTTCGAATTGACCTTGAGCACGCATTCATATCATTTGACACGCATTCAATTTGCGCTCTCTCTAAATAAGTCAAAATTCGTTCAAATGAATCCAAAAAAGGGGTTCACGCGCATTAAAAAAATGTTAATTCGCCCCAATCCGTGTCAATTCTTAATTTTTTGCTGGGGAGTTTTTTGCAACTTAATAAAGATCTATTATATATATATATATATATATATATATATATATATATTAGGGGGGTCCAAAATAACGTATTTTCGAATTTTGACCATGTAATACTAGAAACTGAATCTTCATAGAGTAAAAACTCTTGTGTATTTTTTTCAGATTTTTAAAAAAATAATTGAGCGAGCGCATCGTTAATCAATTTCTTATGGAATTTAACATAGAAAAACCTCTATTTTTCTTCATGTTTGAATTTAACATATAAATTGTTGTCATAAAATAATGAAATTTTGGACATTTAATATTCAGGCTATAAGAATAGACCTCGGAAAATGTGTTTATCAAAAAACTAATTAGAAGTGTTATTTTTTGATGTACAAAAATGATGGTTTTTGACTAAAAAGGCCGAAAATGATGATTTTCAGGAGCTCATTTTGGGCCATAAATGTTGGTTCTTTTAGTTAAGAATTACAACAGTTGTTCTTCATAAAGTCAAGAATTGATCATTCAAAAATGGTTCATTTTGAAGTTCAATATCAATAAGATAATTAGTAAAAACTAGAAGAGATTCGTCCCTGAAAGGCGGAGAGAGTCCATAAATAGCTACACGATGATGGGCGGGGATGATTTCCTAATCCGTTTAAACACTTTAAACTATACAATGAAACTTTTATACCCAAAGTTATACGAGTATCCCATTATGTCCCAGAGGAAAATAAAAGAAACAGATATTTGGACCCTAAAAAAAATTTTCAATAATGAAAACATTCTCAATAAAGTCTAAATTCCTAAGAAATCCAAGGATTAGTCTAGAACAGGTGAAAAATATACAAAGGTGAAAATCTGGGTCTCACTACCTGAGTCCAAAGTGAGTGGTTTACTGCTCCGCCCACTAACCAATAATTCCCTGAGAGTAACAAAGGTGCAAATGCAGAGCCAGCTTGCCCGTTGACAGTTGACGAGTTTATGAACTCTGATGAATTTTCTTAGCTAAAATCAGCCAAAATTTTGAAAGCCATGCGCTCGCTCAATTATTATTTTAAAAATCTGAAAAAAATACACAAGAGTTTTTACTCTATGAAGATTCAGTTTCTAGTATTACATGCCCAAAATTCGAAAATACGTTATTTTGGACCACCCTAATATATATATATATATAAGGGTTAAACAACCACCGCAGTGTTCCACTAAGAGCAACTACACAGGAGAGATTGGGATGGACATTGGCTTGGACAAGTGTGGCAAAATTTATCTGAAGAAAGGAATGATTACTGACGTTTCCAAGGACCCTGAGCTTGTGGATATAAGTGTTATCAGACATCTTAATACTGGAGAGACCTATACATACCTGGGCGTGCCTCAAAACCGCATTCAGGACGTAACAGACGGAAGCAGATACAAGCATCTTCTTCGACAGATTTGGTCTTCCAATGTGTCGGCGTTGAACAAGGTATCTGCGACTAACATGCTTGCCGTCCCGGTTCTACTCTACTCGTTTGGGGTAGTTCAATGGACGAAGAGCGAGCTTAAGGTCCTTGATGTCATTACACGTAAGATCATGCATATGCACAATATCAATTCGTCAGTTCCGCGATTATATATTTCACGCCGTCAAGGTGGACGCGGACTTCTGAATCTCCAGTGTCTTCATAACCGGATTGTTCGAAGTACAGCTTACATCGTTGCGAATGGCAGAGATCCTCTCCTAAAGATGGTCAGGAACCACGAGATGATTGGCGAAGGAGCGTTCCTTTACAAAGCCGCGCAGCAAGCGGCCGAGACCCTTGGCCTGAACTTTAACATCAGAAGTGAGGAAAGTGCATTACTTCATCTAGATGCTTCACTTCTAAAAACCAAAGTGAAGAAAGCAGAGGTTGAAAATTTTCACCAAGAGCTACTCGACAAGAAAATGCACGGAAACTTTCACAGAAATGTAGAAAAACAGTCCTTGTCGAAGGAGCAAACTTTTGCTTTCCTCAAATCATCAGGGCTTAATTCAGGTACAGAGGGTTTTATTTTTGCATGCCAGGACGGTGTCATTTCCACCTTAGCCTACCGTGAGCGCATTTTATGTCAAGAAGTTCCCAGTGATAGGTGCAGAGCGTGTCACGCACACGCTGAGTACCTAGAACACATACTATCAGGGTGTCCGATCCACGCGGGAACGACGTATATCTATAGACATAATGCGGCCCTCAGAGTGCTTTATTACCATCTTTGTCGCTCTTACGGTGTTGGCTGCGACCCTGCCCTGCCGAATGCTCCAAAGGAGATAGAGTCGATTGTCCGAAACGAGAAGTGCCAAATTTTCTGGAACTACGATTTTCGGGCAGCAGTCTCCGTTGCGCACACGAGGCCTGACATTGTTCTCCAAGACTTCGAGAAACGAAACATATTCGTGATCGAATTCTCGGCTCCGTCCGAATACAACATCACTGCAAAGGAGAAAGAAAAAGAGGAGAGGTATCAAGACCTTACAAGAGAGCTACAACGACTGTACCCAAAATATTCTGTACAAGTAATTGTCCTTGTGATAGGTACTCTCGGAGGTGCGAAACTATCACTGGTTCGTAACCTTAAAGCCATACCCGCGTGCCAAAAATATGCCAAGGCACTTGCGAGATGGATGCAGAAAGCTGTCATCCTTGGGTCGCTTCGTGTCCTCAAGACACACGAGGGTTTCACCGGCCTGTCGTTGTGATTTTGTCGTTGCCTATGACCACCCATCTCACGGTTGTGAGACGTGGCCACAGGTGTGATTTACCGCGGTGCTACTGGGGGCTATTGACATTTTGTTGGATGGCAGTTGCTCTTAGTGGGACCCTGCGGTGGTTGTTTAACTTTTTTTTCAAATTATATATATATATATATATTTATTTATTTATTAGGGTGGGTCGTAAAAACAAAATTATGAAAATCGAAATTTTTACGACCTTTTTATAAACGATCTCTAGGTGATAATATATGTTCAATGGGCCCTGTGTTAAACAAACAAATAAAAAATCACAGGAATGATAAAACATTTTTTTTGGAATTTAGGGCTTTTCTACTGGTAAAAAAAATTAGAAAAAAAGTTTTATATATCTGGGAAATAATAAACTAAACTGATTTTTTTAATTATCTTTTTTTTTTGACTGGCTAAAAGATATTTGAAACATCTGAGGACTTTTTACTGATGAAAATACACTAGTGAAAAAATTGTTAAGTCTACGTAACCAAAAAAAATGATAATCTGTTTTCCAGAAAGTCATTTTCTTATTTTTACAAATTATTTTTTTCGAGCTGGCTTTAAAAAATCATTTCTACGTCCAAGCGATTCTTACTGGCATAAATACACTAAAATCAAAATTTTCAAAAATACAAAATAGTTTTTTTTTAAATTGCTGTCTTCCTTTTTTCGATTCATTGGACTGGCCAATTTTGTTTCTAGCTTATTTTTAGCAGTTGAAAGCCCTCTGATATAGAACAAAATTTTTAAGTCGGCTGAAAATAGATAATTTTGACAAATACAAAAATGACTTTAATTTTTTCCCTAGTGTATTTTTATCAGTAAAAAGCCCTCAAGTGTTATAAATATATTTTTAAATCATCAGGAAAAAATTTTAAACTCAACATTTTCCAGACTGATCAACACTGTTTGCTAATGTATTTTCAGCAGTATAAAAGCCTCAAACACCTGAAGAAATTCTTTCTCGCCTAGAGAACGTTAACTAAAAAGCTGTGAAAATGAAGAGTGACGTTTAAGACCTAAAAGAACATTCTTAACAATTGGCATACATGAAATTATCAAAACTATGAGAATGAGAATTTTTTAAATTATACTTTTTCAGGGACCTAAGACTTTGCGACATAGTTCCAATTGCGATTTCGATCATTTTGCTTCGTCGACCCACTTTTATATACATTATTTATACTTTAAGGTTACAATTGTAATGGAATACTAAAAATATATATTTCGTGCATGAATCATCCTATTTACTTTTACATAAATCCAACTAGGAACTAATTATTGTTTAATTAATGGTGGCTGAAGATTAATTAGACCTGTAGTTATCTGTCAGATATAATCAAGATTGTCTAAGCATGCACTGCACAGCCCAGCATGAGGCTTCAACACAGCTTGATGTATTGCAGCCGAAGGTTTTTGAATTCCAATCTCGAAACAGTCGAGGATTGTTTCAGCGTGGCTATATCTACCACGAAAGGCTATTGGTAGCAAACCCTTTATTGAATCTGAAGATGGTCAAACTATAAGTCGTTTCATATTATTCGCTAGAACAGGTACGCTTTTTCTAAAGATGTTGGTAGCATTACTTGAGCTCATTCCATATTCAATCGCCAGTTTTTCGAATGTGTCGTTTGTTCTTATTTTTGTAAAGACCAGAGATATATTTTCTTTGCTGATTTTAGTTTCATTGACCAACAAGTCAATAACGTAAAGAGCTCCTGGAGTCACACCCAAGTATAGCCTTGGGTGATCCATGATGTGCATCATTTTAACTTGTAGAGAGAGCCGCTTCTTGTCATTATCTCTACACTGTACTTGCTCTTCACTCATTTCCTCTGTTGGTAAATATTCGTCACAATCTTGCAGAGTATTGTTCAGTAGTGACGAAACACTAGAAGTCATGTTACTCTGTGAAGTAGTTGATTTCGAATTCGCTTCAGTTCTACTCGTTGCCACTTGACTTTTGTTTTCTTTGTAAATAACCGGCATTATTGCCGAACAAGCCTTATCCTTTGTTTTAGGCTTTGTTTGGTACATGATTCCTTTACTACGTCTAGGTGGTTTTAAATTAGTTTGAAGGCTGACATCAACCATCTTTTTTATGAGTTTGGTCATTCCTTCTGTATCGTTATCATTTTCGTCAATGCATATATGAGCAGATTCTTCGCAGTTATTCTTACCAGCATCAATCTCGATAAATTGCTTTGTTGCTATCGATTCTGATTGCAGCTTTGCTTCTGCTTTTGCTATCAATTCTGATTGCAGTTACGCTTCTGCTCTTGTTAACAATTCTGATTGCAGTTTTACTTCTGGTTTTTCGTTCTCTTCAGTTTCGATTTCTTTTAGTACTCGAACCTTTGATAATTTTTTTGCTCCTCATCTTCCTGGCTTCGAAAATGTAAGAGTCCTATCTGCTTGACAATTCAATGAGTGGGGTAATATTCCTTTTTTCAGACTCATTTCAACAGAAGGGTCCAGTTTTATTCTCATGTAATTCTCCAAGTCTTCTTGCAGCTGCAAGTATAAAGTACTTAAAAAATTTTAAATTTTTTTAACTAAAATATGCAATAAAATTCGTTGCCAAAATGTTTTATCAATTTTCCGGAAAAAACTTTTACAATCAGCTAAGATATTTCTTTCGATTAATTATATGTTCCCACTTTTTAGATTTAATGTTTATTTAAATAATATATTCAAAAAATTAACCTTAATTAATTTTTATATTTTTATATTTTTGCACTGACAATAAACAGAAGATAATAAAAAATCTCAAGAATCAGATTAAGAATTTAAAAGAAAAACAAGAAGTCACACCGAATATATCGCAAAACTAGATTGAACCATGAGAATTCCAAAACAATTACTGAAAAATAACTTTATAACCAAGGTACAGTTAGTGAAAATTTTCTTTCAAAGAAATTTAAATTTCATAATTTTGTACTTTTGCAGTTTTGGAATATTTTTTTAGGAAATGTCTACACGAACCGAAAAAATCTGGCTACTCCTACCGAAATTTCGGGACAAATAGTCCCATTTCCAAGTTTATTTGTACCGAAAAAATCCAGCTATTCATACAGACATTTCGGTACCCGTAGCCACGTATTTTTTTAAATATTGTTTCGCAATCTTTAATAATATCAAGGAATGAGTAGTTAAAAATACAATATTATTTTAGTTCGCCAGTATAATATTTTTACAAAATTTGAATTTAAAGAATGTCTAGCCAGTAAAAACGATCGAATTTAGTTTTGTGAAATAGGTGGTTTTTATCTGAAACCATTCATTTATAAACATCTTAAAATCTCAAATACTGTTCTCCATTTATGACTCGTACCTATTGGGATCTGAAATCATGACGTCACAGCGTCACGTGATAGGCAATATGGAGGCAACAACGGGGTCACTTTACCTCTAATACATGTGATGCAAAGGGTTTTTAATTTATTTTGCAATTATTTCGAAGAACTGGGAGTCAGTATCTGCAAAAATGGTTTGAGTAGACATTTTAAAAAAGGACAAAAAAATTGTGCACGCTGGACATATTATAAATTTAGAAAAAATATTAATTATAAGTTGATGGAATCGTCATCCAGTGAATTGCTTTCGTGAAAAATGGTTTGTTTTTATTATTTTAGGAGAGGGTTGAACATGACTAGGTAGTCGTACTTTACAAACTGAATTTAAAATATATTATAAAGGAATATGAATCACGCTTTTTGTGAAAATTTCAGACCCTCTCATAATGTACAAAAAAGTGGCTTCCATCTAGTTTTTACGATAAATACATTGGACACATATCCTTGAAAAGTGGACAATTTTCTATTTGTAAGTGCGTTTCAGTACACTTTTCACATAAAAATACCTTAATTAAGTAGAAAATGAGATTTTACTTGAAATAATATAAATGAGTGATGTATGGAACATAACGTTATTTTAGGTTATGTGTTCTATAAGAACGACGGTAATAATTCATCATTTGGATATAAATTGCGTATAATGATTTATTTTAAGTTGTTCCTCACATGTGTTATCATATTAAAGTAAAAGAAAATAGTAGCCTCCAGTTAGAAAATCATTATTTTTTAAAGATATGATGATATGTCTAATGAAGGCAAGAAGGAAAAAACGCTTTTTTCAACTTCACGAGACCCAAATACACGAATCCAAACTTGTCTTCTGGTGCTACTTAAATTTCTTATTGTTTATATTGCTTTAAACTGAACGAAATATTAATATAATAATAATTTTTATGATAAGATTCAAATGGATCATGTAGTAAAACCTGTAATACGACGAATAGGACCCCGTTATTTTAGTACTACATTTGACCACCAGTTGGCGTATCGTTGTATTTCAGATCCCAATAAGGATTAATCTTTCATACAATTCTCTTCTCATTATTTTTCAATTTTAGTTTGTAAATTTATATTTAGGAATATATTATCTAATTATGAATTTGAGCTATTTTCAATTTATATTGCTAAACAAATAAAACATTTACAAGTTTTCAACGACTCGTGTGGAAAAAATATACAAATATACATAATGAATCAGAAAATAACGTATATTCAAACCGGTGTATTGTATAATCGAATTTAAAGTTAGTTAATCAAGGTTATAATATCGTATTTATTTTAGTTTAAATAAAAGAAATAGAAAGGAAACGAAATAATCGACTACAGATGTTGATGATGTTGACATAAAGCGAGCTTTAACCTCAAAATTCGATACTTTGATTTTGCATTTGATAAAATATAAGAATTAAATATATATTCGCTCTTTAGTGGACACTTTTTTTTTAAATAGCAGCATGAATCCAAAGTTAAAAAATATCTAATTTTATAATACCTATTGCGCAAATAAACAATTTGATTTTAAGGTTAAATTGCACATACATCCCGGCATCCCATGTATACAGGGTGTTTTTTTTAACTTGAGACAACAAAATATCTCAAAAATATGCATCCTACGGAAAAAATGTCTGGAATAAAAACTTTTTATTTTCGAGGGGGAAAAAAGATTTTCTAAAATTTACCCCACCCCCACAGGAGGCAGGGGTGGGGGTAACTTTGTAATTTCAAATGGCAACCCCAATTTTTGATCACAGATTCAGATTCTCCTTTACGAAATACGTAAGTTTTATTCGGAAAATTTGTTTCGATTCCTGATAGATGGCGCTGCAATTGCGAAAAATGAAATTGTTGACACTACTTTTAGCTCTACCCAGGAATAACGACGCGGACGTAGTAGTTGTCTATTCCCTTCGGGGTGCTTAATTTCGGTGAGTTCCCTTGCCTCTCACCATCCATCGGGGTGCTTGATTTCGGCGAGTCCCCTTGCCTCTCACCACAGGGATGCTTGATTTCGATTAATTATTTATTATTGTTGTGGGCACTTCTTGATACACGCGATTCTTTAGATAACCCCACAAATAGAAATCCGGCGCCGTAAGATCTGGCGATCTGGCAGGCCAATTTACTGGACCTCCTCTACCGATCCATCGTCCATTGAATTCGCGATTGAGTACTTCCCTCGCGATTGCCGCATAATGTGCTGGACAACCGTCATGTTGAAACCACATGTTGTGTCGCACTTCCAAGCTTAGGTCTTCCAGCAATATTGGAAGTTGATTTTCTAAAAAGTTACGATATTTTTCACCGTTCAAATTTCCATCAATAAAATACGGACCGATAAGTTGATCTCCAATTATTCCACACCAAACGTTCACGGACCATGGACGCTGATGCTCAACTTCACGCATCCAATGTGGATTTTCTACACTCCAATAATGCATGTTGTGCCGATTAACGTTACCATGGTTTGTGAAAGACGACTCGTCTGTGAAGAGTACTAGAAAAAAGAAATTCGGGTTTCCTTGTATCTGCTGAACCGCCCATTGACAAAATGTCACTCGGTTCTGAAAATCATTGCCATGAAGTTCTTGATGCAGTGAAATATGATACGGATGATAATTATTACGTTTTAATACCTTCCAAACACTTGACGCTTCCTTTTTTTCGGTTGTACACTTTCGTCAGTGATGAAGTTTCGGACAACCCGGTAAAAAGAAGCGCGTGAAGGAACACTTTATGGAAAGCGTTGAGCATAAAGCGTGAGAGCATCATTGATATTCCTGCCACTTTCTCCATAAATGAGAATCATTTCAATCTTCTGTTGCTGAGATAGAATTTCCATTGTAAAAGTAATGAAGTAAGGTAATGAGGAAATACAACGACACCCAAACCAACTCAAACGAACGTGACCAACAACAATAACCCAAACGAAAGCAACCAACACACCCAAATCAAATGAACACAATCAACCTTCCTAATGAATAAACGTTAAGCACGGACAGACGCGGTTATCGCTCGGCCAGAATGACGTCGAGGATTGTAGACAGTGGAGACTCGATGATATGTAATGTCTACATCCAAAATCGACTGTCGTCAACCAAATGCATTCGCGAATGGTTTTCGACAGTTTTATCACTTTTACTGTCCCGTTGCCAAAAGTTCAAGCACCCCGATGGATGGTGAGAGGCAAGGGGACTCACCGAAATTAAGCACCCCGAAGGGAATAGAGAACTACTACGTCCGCGTCGTTATTCCTGGGTAGAGCTAAAAGTAGTGTCAGCAATTTCATTTTTCGCAATTGCAGCGCCATCTATCGCGAATCGAAACAAATTTTCCGAATAAAACTTACGTATTTCGTAAAGGAGAATCTGAATCTGTGATAAAAAATTGGGGTTGCCATTTGAAATTACAAAGTTACACCCCTGCCTCCTGTGGGGGTGGGGGTGGGGTAAATTTTAACAAATCTTTTTTCCCCCTCGAAAATAAAAAGTTTTTATTCCAGACATTTTTTCCGTAGGATGCGTATTTTTTGAGATATTTCGTTGTCTCAAGTTAAAAAAAACACCCTGTATAACACTGTTGAATATCAGTCCAGTACGGGTTTTATGTTATTAAAAAAGCATATTTTATAGTTTTCTATTTTAAATAAAAATATTTACTTACGTTGAAATGATCTTCGCAACAATATACTGTTAACGTTAAAGATGTGGTAGGGCACATATCACGCCGAAGAATTTTGTACCATTTTTTCGTTCCTCACCTTTAGGTATAGATATAAATAATTTTCCTGTATATTTGACAGACGTGTTCTTGCATTGAGGCACAAAACACCAATGGTAGCGCTGATTTTTTTGCATTTTCATGAAAAAAACGCGAATCGCCCGGCCTATTTACAAGCGATTGGCGGCTAGCTACGTGACATAAAGATGGCGGAATGGGCGCGACAGAAATAGGAATTTCAAATGTGTACAAATTTTGCTTTTTCAAATATAAATTCGAAAAAAAGTTTTTTTTTACACTATGCTGGTATTATTAGTGATTTTAGAGTATATACTTCAATATGCAAAAATAAAAAAAAATTAGTGGATGACCCTATTAAAGGCCAATCACTTGTCTGAACAGACTGTATAAGATCTTCGCAGCTATTGATTGCCGGAAAGCTTTCGAGTCACCCTTCCATAGACTTATCATCTGTCTGTTGGAAAGCTTGAAGGTTCATCCGCACATCGTGACTTGCATAGAGAAATTCATGCCACTTTGGAAAACCAGATTTACTATCTCATCTGGAAAACATCGAGTGACAACTAACGACACCTTTCAGAGAGGTGTCTTTCAGGGCGACACCATGAGCCCTCGCCTCTTTTGCCTCACACTATTACCACTATCTCTCGCACTTCGCCATTCCGAAGGGTACTTCTGCGGCAAACGTGGACATCAAAAGCATAAGGTCACTCATGTATTTAACATAGATAATCTTAAGATCTGTCCTAAAAATAAAAAGCAACTAAATCTAGCTGTATAGATTGTCGAGAAATACACTCAGGAGATTGGAATGGAGTTTAGGTTAGAAAAATGTGCCAAGGTTTATTTGAAGCGCGGTAAATAAATGGTATCCCTGAAGACCCTGAGCTCGTCGACAGAAGCGCTATACGATACCTTGGCGCTGACACCTATACATCACAACAGCAAGGAAAAAAGTATCTGCAACAAACATGCTTGCCGTCCCGATGGTACTCTATTCACTTGAAGTGGCTCCATAGACGAAGGAAGAGCTCAGATCCCTCGATATCGGTTCACGAAAGGTTATGCACATGAACAAAAGCATGCCACCTTAAGTCTTCTGTTCCGCGACTTTACATCTCACGCCGTCAAGGTGGTCGCGGAATGCTCAGGACATGACCCTCTTCTTGAAATGGTCAGGAAGCATGAAGAAGTGGACAAAGGAGCGTTTCTATACAAAGCAGCAGAGGAGGCTGCTAAAACACTTGGCCTTGACTTCAATATAAGGGGTGAAAAAAATACATCAAATCTTACCCATCTCGTGTACTGACTCCTGAAGGCTCCGATTACGAAAGCACAGGTGGAAAACTTCCGCGAATAGCTCCTCGGCAAGTTGATGCAACGCATCTTCCACAGAAATGTAAAGAATCAGTCGATGTCCTATGAGATAACGTCTGCTTTCCTTCAATCATCCGAAATGAAATCGGGCATGGAGGGTTTCATTTTGGCGTATCAAGACGGTGTCATGTCCACTTTAGCATACCGTCGCCACATTTTGAGCCAAGACTTTCTTGGTGATAGCTGCAGAGCATGCCATGCACACCCCTAGCATCTAGGACACATACTATCTAGTTGTCCAACTTATGCGGGAATGAACTACATTCGAAGGCACAATCCGCCACTAAGAGTGCTTTATTACCATCTCTGTTACTTTTATGGCATAACCCCTGATACCAGTCTGCCAAACGCTTCTAGGGAAATAGAGTCAATTGTCGAAAATAAGAAGTGCCGCATATACTGCAACTTCATATTCTTGACAATTGTTTCTATTGTTTACTCGAGGCCTGACATAATTCTCCTTGACTTCGAAAAACGAACCATCTTCGTAATCGAATTTTCGGCACCAGCTGACGAAAACGTCACAACCTTCTACGAAGAATGAAAAGAAAGAGAGATATAAAGACCTTATAAGGGAGTTGCGACGGTGATACCCGGAATATTCTGTTAAGCTAGTCGTCCTGATCATCGGTGCTCTTGGAAGTGTCAAACTTTCATTGGTTTGAAGCCTGAAAAGAATCCCTGCTTGTCAACAAAATGCTAAGATACTTGCGGGGAAAATGCAGAAGGCGGTCGTCCTTAGGTCGCTCCGCATACTCAGGGTGCACGAGACTTTTACCGGATCATTATATTAAGTCCATCGCCCACTGTAACCACCTATCTCAAGGTCGTGAGGCGTGGTTACGACTAAAATATTATCGCGATTTTGCCGGGAGCAGGTGCAATTTTTCTGAAGGGCACCCGCTCCCGGCGAAGTTCCGCGGTTGTCCGTATGACTACGTTTTCTCTCTCTCTCTCTCTCTCTCTCTATATATATATATATATATATATAAAGTTTAAACAACCACAGCAGGGTCCCACTGAGAGCAACTGCCATCTAAAAAATGACACCGGCTCGCAGTAGAACCGCGGTAAATCACACTTATGGCCACGTCTCACAACCGTGAGATGGTTGGTCACAGGGTACGATGAAATCACAACGACAGGCCGGCGAAACCCTCGTGTGTCTTGAGGACACGATGCGACCCAAGGATGACAGCTTTCTGCATCCATCTCGCAAGTGCCTTGGCATATTTTTGGCACGCGGATATGGCTTTAAGGTTACGAACCAGTGATAGTTTCGCACCTCCGAGAGCACCTATCACAAAGACAATTACTTGTACCGAATATTTTGGGTACAGTCGTTGCAGCTCTCATTTAAGGTATTGATACCTCTCCTCCTTTTCTTTCTCCATTGCAGTGATGTATTCGGACGGAGCCGAGAATTTGATCACAAATATAGCTCGTTTCTTGACGTCTTGGAGAACGATGCCAGGCCTCGAGTGTGCAACGGAGACTGCTTTCCGAAAATCGTAGTTCCAGAAAATTTGGCACTTCTCATTTTGGACAATTGACTGTATCTCCCTTGGAGCGTTCGGCAGGGCAGGGTCGCGACCAACACCATAAGAGTGACAAAGATGAGTTTTTATGAGTTTTTTTTCTCATTTCATGAGTGCTTTATTATCATAATAAATCAAACGAGTAGAGTAGAACCGGGACGGCAAACATGTTAGTCGCAGATACCTTGTTCAACGCCGACACATTGAAAGACAAAATCTGTCGAAGAAGATGCTTATATCTGCTTCGGAGAGACTCCTTCACTGATGTTACGTCCTGAATGCGACTTTGAGACACGCCCAGGTATGTACAGGTCTCTTCAGTATTGAGAAGTCTAATAACACTCGTATCCACAAGCTCAGGATCCTTGGGAACGCCAGTAATCTTTCCTTTCTTCAGATTAATTTTGGCACACTTGTCCAAACCAAAGTCCATCCCAATCTCTTCTGTGTACTTCTTGACGATATTTATAGCAGTTTGAAGTTTGCTTTTACCAGAGGCATAGATCTTCGTGTCATCCATATAAAATACATGAGTTACCTTATGCTCGCCCTGATTAGTGTCGCCACAGAGGTATCCAGAAGAATTTTGGAGTGCGAGAGATAGAGACAGAAGTGTGATGCAAAAAAGCAAAGGGCTCATGGTATCACGCTGAAAGACGCCCCTCTGGAAGGTGACGTTGTTTGTTCTCACACGATAATTTTTAGATGAGATGGTAAATCTAGTTTTCCAAAGAGGTATCAATCTCTCGATGCATCTCACTATGTGTGGATGTACCTTCAAGCTTTCCAACAGACAGATGATAAATCTATGAGAGGTTGAATCGAAAGCTTTCCGGTAGTCAATCCAGGCCATTGACAGGATGCGCTGATGGGCTGCAGCGTCTTTACAGACACACCTGTCAATTAGCAGGTTCTCTGGGCAGCCTGCTACGCCTTTTTTCGAGCCACGTTGTTCTTACATCTCTTTCCACACAGGCTCAATTGATCGAACAATCCTGTTGTTTAGGACAGCTGTAAAGATCTTATACATTGTGTTCAAACAAGTTATTGGCCTCTAATTCTCTGGGTTGGACAAGTTGCCTTTTTCGGGCAGAAGAGGCATGATGGGTCAGCGAGAAACTGTTGATTCTCCCTGATCCATCTCTCCCTCTTCTGTATTCTCCTCATTGCGTAAGATAACAGCCGTATTTTGCCAACAATATGCTGCTTGATTGTCAGCAGCTTTGACTTGTTCAGTGTGTGATTCAAGATCCTTAGTTCTTGGGCGAACTTTCGTACCCTTTCCGTGAACGATCTACCAGATGTTATGTAGTCAATCACACATTGAACACGGGACGCATTCTGTCTTGCCCATCCAATCTTCTTGTTCAGTTGATGCAAGCGTCTTTTGGTCTTTTGATCCATCGCCTGTTACCCTTCGATTTGAATCAGAAAAAGCTCTCGCAGCACCATCAACTGAGCAATTGATGGTCCATAGGTCGGACTCTTGCGAGATATCTCCACGAAGGAAGGCATCCATTTCAGTCAGATCTTGGGTCTTAGAAGGAACTTGCATGTTAATGTTCCTCCTTGTCCTAAAATCGCGATCATCTTTCAGAAGTTGCTTGCTTTCCGTGGTTGGTCTCAATGTCGCTTGCTCATCTTCGTCTGCAGCTTGATCAAGTAGCGGTTGGGGAAGCGCCCCGCGTACATGTCCATTTTTCCCAAGGTAGTCGGCTTGATTTCGCAAAGACTGATGCGAAACGTGCTGTAGCTCTGGGTGTTTCTTGGACCACAGAGTATGCATACGCGCCATAAAATATCGGTGAATAGGGATAATGCTCGCATCGTAGCAGTCTAGCAAGTCATCCTTGAGCTGATCCGTCCACCGCGTGAGGGCGTTTCGCCGGTTCGTCGTCGTGTTTCCATCTAAATTATTTTCAGCACCCCGAACTCTAGG
>CAKNYM010045469.1:195-11807 GCA_932195095.1 Andricus curvator
TCGTTGAAAATGTATTGTACTGACATTTTAACTATTCTAATTTTGGTTTAACATTAAATTTTTTTTTGATGAAAATTCGTGCACTTTGTTGAAAATGAGTCTTTTTTGGTAGAAAATTAATCTTTTGCTTTGAAAATTCAACTAACTGTTTGGTTAAAAAAATTTCATATTTTTGGTTGAAAATTCATCATTGTGATTAAAAATTAATTTCTTTGGTTAAAAATTCGTTTCTTTTTAGTTGAAAATTAATTTTTTTAACTAAACATTTAACTATTCCATTTTCGCTTGAAAAATTATATTTTTAGTCAAAATTATTTAATGCAAATTGAAAAATTATATTTTTGGTTTGTAAATTTATCTTTTTTTAGTTTAAAATTGAATTATTTTGTTGAGAATTCATTTTTTTGGTTGACAATTGATTGTCTTAACTGAAAATTTATTTCTTCTATTTTTGGTTAAAAAATCCATTTTTTTCTAATGAAAAAAATATATATTTCGTTGAAAATTCGTTTTTTTTTTTTTGTTGAAAATTTATTTTACTGACATTTTAACTATTCTAATTTTGATTGAAAATTGATTTTTTTTAGATGAAAATTCGTGAACTTTGTTGAAAATGAGTCTTTTTTGGTAGAAAATTAATCTTTTGGGTTGAAAATTCAACTAACTATTTGGTTAAAAATTCATATTTTTAATTGAAGATTCATCATTTTAGTTAAAAATTCATTTCTTTGGTTGAAAATTTATCTTTTTGACTTGAAAACACAACTAAAAAGTGTTTCAAATATATTTAGAAACAAAATTTATTTTGCATTAACATTATTAATCTTTTAGGTGCATGGTTGGTTTTACACCTAGAAGAATTTAGAAATTGGGCTATTGTAGCAACCCTGAATAATTTTTTCTATTTCTTTGGCTTTTTTTATCATTTAAATTTAGCACCTTTTCCAATTTGAACCGATGCATTTTCCCGCGAAATTTAAACAACGTAATTATTATTAATAAAGATAGAAAATACAATTTTTTAAATTCTAATTCAAAATGCTCATAAATGCTCATTAAATTCTCAAAGCACATAAAGATCAAGCATATTCTCGAGCATATTCTCATGCTCGTGAGAATTTCTCATATCTGAGATGAATTTTTTTAACATTTGCCTTTATTTTTCTCCAATATTGTCCTGATTTTTTTCCGGTTTTACAAGTAGAAGATGCAGTTTTCTCTCCCCTGGAATAGTGATCGTTCTCCCGAGAATTACCCGGATTTCTGTACGTATTTGCGCGAGTTTCAAGTTTGGCTTTGTTTATTCGAAGCTCGAGGAAACGCAGTCGGGGAAAAAGCTTCCTCTTGGGAATTTCGAATAGAAGCCCGATGCGAACGCAAAACCAAAGAGCCGAGTCAAAGGAAGCCCTCCAAACTCGACCCAGGACTTGTGGTTGGCTTGTCTACAGAAATTTTACGCAGATAGGCGACAAACTTTCATATTTCATTTTCTTCTTTTTTTTCTCGGAATTTTCCATTAAATACGAAAAAAAGCGATTTTATTATTGAATTTTTATTATTTCCCATTATAAGACAAACTTTTTGCAATTTTTTGCTCTGTGAGATTTTTGCGCTGACTTAAGTTTGATAATAATCGATTTAATGATATTTCCAACATAAAGAAACAATCATTTTTTCAAAAAATGAATTTAGAAAATAGTTGTCGTTTTTATTTTAAGTCATGGAGTTTCCATAAAAAAATATAATTGACCCGCCGGATGCAAGAACCAGCCTGACGCTCGAAAACGCGTAAAAGTATTGTCCGATCGTCTCAAAGAAAGCAAATTTTCAAAAGCGAGAAATAAAGTTTTTGAAAACGTAGAATTCTAGATAATAAGGAAGTGAAACTTTTTCCTCTTAGAATTTTTTTTGCCAAACGTTTATCTTTAATAATAAAACCGAAATATTGAAAAAAAGTTTCTCCCTGATTTAATTAAGTTTCAAAACTTAAATCGTTCTAACTCGGCCAAATATTATCATATTATCATACCGAATCGTTGAAAATTTACTGATATATTCAGCTTTGGAAAAAGTACTCGACGCCTGCGCGCGCAGACCTAACTTCGAGAACGCTGCCTGACAGAGCAGTCCTCGCGACGCATTAGCTAACAGCGCGGGCAGACGTAAAGAACTTTTTCCAAATCTGAATATCTCAGTAAATTTTCAACGATTCGATGTGAGATTTTGCAAAAAATTTCTGAACAAATCACTCACTGGAAGTTGTTTGAAAGTCGAAGTTACCTAGATACTTTTTACCGGCAAAACCAAGAAAAAACAATTATCGATTGACCTCATTTTACAATTAAATATTATTAAACAATAAGCGATTGTTAACTTTTTAATGATTTCTTAGACATCGCTAGAGTATTTTGAATACTTCCTACAAATATGAACTCATTTCAATAATATTTGAACGAATTGGAACGATTTAAGTTTTAAAACTTAATTAAATTACAATTTGAAAGTTCCCTCTTCCGAATTTTAGATAAAGAAAGTACTTGGTTAAAAGTTAAACTCTTTTTTCAAAAATTATTATTTTTTGGTTGAAGATTCATCATTTTAATTGAAAATTCATCTCTGCTTGCAAATATAATTACTTTGTTGAAAATAAATTTTTTAGCTAAAAATTCAACTATTCCAGTAGAAAATTTAACTATTTTGCTGAAAATCAGTTTTTTGTTTTTGTTTAAGAATTAGATTTTTAACGGAAAATTTAATAATTCTATTTTTGGTTGAAAATCTATCATTTTCGATGAAAATTCAACTATTTGGTTAAAAATGGATATTTTTTATTTTGAAATTAAACTTTGAAAATTAATCTTCCAGTTCAAGATTCATCATTTTAGTTGAAAAAAAATTCCTTCAACTGAAAATTATTTTGATAAAAATCGATTTTTTTGGTATAAAATTATCTTATTCTTTGCAAGTTAATCTTCTTGTTTAAAAATTCTTCTTTTCTGTAAAAAATTCAAGCATTCCCGTTAGATATTTATAATTTTAGTGGAAAATTCATCTTTTAGGTTGAAAATAAAATTACTTGGTTGAAAGTTAAACTCTTTTTTTAAACATTAATGTTTTTGGATGAAGACTCATCATTTTAATTTAAAAAAATTTTTTTGGTTAAAATATGAGCTATTTTGTTGAAAACTTCTTTATTCATTGGATGAAAAAGAATTTTTGTTGCCAAAAATTTAAATATTTGTTGAAAATGTGTTTCTTTTTTGGTTGAAAATTATTTTGTTTTTTAAACTGAAAATGTAACTATTATTCCAGTTGAATATTTCATAATTTTAGATAAAAATTCATCTCTTTGTTTGAACATTTCTTTTTTGGCTAAAAATTTAATTATTCAATTTTTGGTTGAAAAATGATCTTTTTCAGTTGAAAATTCATCTTTTTTGGTAGAAATTAATCTTTTTGGTTGAAAATTCAACTTTTTGGTAAAAAATTCAATTATTCTAGTTAACGATTCATCATTTTAGTTGAAAATTCATCTTTCTGGTTTAAAATTCAACTATTCCAGTTGAAGATTTTCAGCTTTAGTCAAAGTTTTGATAGTTTATAATATTACCGAATTTTTTAATTCCCGATAAAAAATTTCCGAATTATAAAATAACCGAACTAAAAAATTCCCGAATTTAAACAATTAAACATTTTTGTAGTAAAATATTTGATTATTGTATTTTTAATAAATAAATAATATTTTTTTAAAATATTTAAATGATTAAATTCGGGGGACGACCGAAAAATCCAAAAAATAAAATTACCGAATTGTAAAATTCCCGAATAATAAAATTTTCTAATTGGAAAATTCCCGAATAATAAAATTCCCAATAGTTTATAATATTACCGAATTTTCGAATCAGTTTTTTTTGTTAAAATTTATTATTTTTTAAATGAAAATTTAACTTTTCAGTTTTGATTAATAATTTATCTTTTTAGTTTCGAAATTCAAATATTCCTCTTTTTTGGTAGAAGATTAATCTCCTTGGTTGAAATTTTTTTTTAATGAAAATTTAACTATTTCATTTTTGGTTAATAATTGATCTTTTTTAGTTTCAAAATTCAACTATTTGGTTGAAAATTCAATTGTTTGGTTGAAAATTTAACTGTGTAGAAATATCATCTTTTTGGCTCGAAAATCCAACATTTCGAATGGAATTCATTGTCGAAAAATCTTTCTTGGTTAAAAATTAAACGTTTTTATCCAAAATTCGTCAGAAAAATTTGGTAGAAAATTCAACTATTTTGTAACATTTTTTTTTTTTCAAATCAAAATTTAACTTTTTCGTTTTTTGTTAAGCATTGATATTTTCAGTTTCAGAAAATTAATATTCTTCGTTGAAAATTTATCTTTTCGTTTAAAAATGTAATTTTTCGTTCAAAAATTCAATTGTTTTGTAGAAATATCGTCTTTTTGGCTTGAAAATTCAAAATTTTGGATGAAACCTTTATTTTCTTTCTTGAATGAAAAATATTTCTTGGTTGAAAATTCAACTAATTAGTTAAAAAATTAAGTGTTTTGTTGAGAATTCGTCTTTTTTAGTAGAAAATTAATCTCTTTGGTAGAAATTTTATCTTTTTTCGTTCGTTCAATGGTTTTTTATTCAAAGTGAAAATCTTTTCTTAGTTTAAATATAAACTACTATTTTTTTGATAATATATTTTTAGTTTGAAAATTCATCACTTTGATTGAAATTTGAGCTGTCTTCTTAAAAATTTATTTTTTTTGTTGAAGATTCATAATTTTTGTGGAAAATTGATCTCGTTGGTTGAGAAATGAACTATTTTGATAAAAATTAGTGGTTTTTTTGTTGAAAATTCAACTTTTCCATTTTGGTTAATAATTTATCTTTTTTAGTTGAAAATTTAACTATTTGGTCGAAAAATCCTGTATTTTGTTAAAAATTGGTCTTTTTTGGTAAAAGATTAATCTCCTTGGTTGAAAATTCATTTATTAGGTTGAAAAATCAACTGTTTTATAGAAAAAAAATTTTCGGCTCGAAAAATTCATCATTTTGTATGAAATTGATTATCTTTCTTGAGTGCAAATTTTTTTTGGTTGAAGATGCAACTGTTGTTGAAAATTCATCTCTTTTTCTAATAATTTAATTTTTGTTTTGGTTCTTTTTGACTCGAAAATTCAACATTTTAGATGAAATTTATTGTCTCGTCTGAAAAGTCTTGCTTGATTGAAAATGTGCTTTGTCCCATCTTAAAAAAAAATTATTTTGCTGAAATGTTCACTATAAGGAATGTGTGTTATCATTAGAGAATAACAGAGAAAATTAACGTCTTTTCAGACAAGATGGAGATATCAAAGAAAAATTATTTTAAATAATTTTTTTCTGAAAAAAGATCATCTGCTTTCGCTCCGCTGGGAATCGAACCACAGAACTACCGATTTCCGGTCAGGTGCTTTCCCATTAAGCTACTAGAGAGATCGAGAAAAAAAAACTTTTTTCAGAAATACACGCATTATTTTACTAGATGGTAAAAATCAAATTTTTCCAGGAATCTGTGTTATCATTAGAAAATAACAGGAAGTGTTTAACGTCTTTTCAGACTAGATGGAGATATGATAGAAAAATTATTTTGAATAATTTTTTTATGAAAAAAGATCAGTAGTTCTGTGGTTTGATTCCCAGCGGAGCGAAAGCAGATCTTTTTTCACAAAAAAGTTATTTAAAATACGTTTTCATTCATATCTCCATCTAGTCTGAAAAGTCGTTAAATATTTTCTGTTATTCTCTAATGATAACACATATTCCTTGAACAATTTTATTTGTACCATCTAGTAGCTTAATGGGAAAGCACCTGACCGGAAATCAGTATTTCTGTGGTTCCATTCTCAGCGGAGCGAAAGCAGATCTTTTTTCAGAAAAAAATTATTTAAAATAATTTTTCACTGTAATCTGTAAAAAAAATTTAGGTCTCTATATTTGTTGTACCACCGTGGTACAGCAATGGTAAATTTAAAATTTAAACTGCCATTGAATTTTAAATTTTCGATTAGGATGTGGGTCTGGGTATGAAATGTACTAACAAATTCCGATGAGCTGCGAAAATACAAGCAGGCAATTTAGTTTAGTATAACGAAGAGGCAAACCTGTTTTGTGGTTTGAACCAATCGACCTCTGTTAATCCACCAATTCCCATCCATTCACATAGAACGGTTAATTTTCGATTGCGCAATGCGTATCACGTAGATAGTCGAAAGTTCAAATTTTCTGACCCTGTTCGATAATTAACACCTGCTCTGCATGTTTCGAATCCTTTATCGACATTCCACAAATCCGGGAAAAACCCCCATTTTTAATCTAATTTTTTCAAAATCTTCGTCTTTTTCACAAAATTGCTTTTCCTTTTGAAATTCAATTAATTATTTTTTTCTGAAAAAAAATCTTCTTTCGCTCCGCTGGGAGTCGAACCACAGAACTTCTGATTGGCGGTCAGGTGTTTTCTCATTAAGCTACTAGAGAGATCGACAGAAGAAACCTTTTTCAGAAATACACGCGTTATTATGCTAGATGGTACATATCAAAATTTTCAAGGAATCTGTATTATCATTAGAGAATAACAGAAAATATTCCACGTCTTTTCAGCCTAGATAGAGCTATGAATTAAATATTATTTGAATTATTTTTTTCTGAGAAAAGATCTTCTCCTTTCGCTCCACTGGGAGTCGAACCACAGAACTCCTGATTTCCGTTCAGGTGCTTTCCCATTAAGCTAGTAGCTTATTATATAGCTTGTTCTAGTAGCTTAATGGGAAAGCACCTGCCCGGAAATCAGAAGTTCTGTGGTTCGTCTCCCAGCGAAGCGAAAGGAGAAGATCTTTTATCAGAAAAAATTAATTCAAATAATTTTTTATTTATATTTACATCTAGTCTGAAAAGACGTTAAATATTTCCTGTTATTCTCTAATGATAATACACATTTCTTGAAAAATTTGATTTGTACCATCTAGCATAATAATAAGCATAAATAATGCGTGTATTTCTGAAAAAGGTTTCTTCTCTCGATCTCTCTAGTAGCTTAATGGGAAAACACCTGACCGGAAATCAGAAGTTCTGTGGTTCGACTCCTAGCGGAGCGAAAGGAATAGTTACATATTCAATTTAAAAAATTTTGTTTATAAAAAAAGACGAATTTTCAACAAAATAGTTCAACTTTCAACCAAGTAGTTGAATTTTCAATAAAAAAAGATGAATTTTCAACCAAAAATGGAATAGTTAAATTTTCAGTTAAAAATTTTTTTTTTCAACAAAGAGGTGAGATTTTAACTAAAATTATGAATCTTCAACTGGAATAGTTAAATTTTCAGTGAAATATTAATTTTCAATCAAAAAACGACTGAATTTTCAATAAAATAGTTAAATCTACAACCAATAAAATGAAATTTAAACGAAGTAGTTCAATTTTTTACCAAATAGTTGGATTTTCAACTAAAAAAGATAAATTTACAATCATAATTGGAACATAAAATTAATTTTTTTACCAAAAAGAATAATTAAAAAAACACATGAATTTTCAACAAAATATTTAAATCTTAACCAAAAAGAAAAAATTAATTTTCAACAAAATATTTAAATCTACAATAAAAAAAATATTAATTTTCAACTAAGAAAATTAGTTTTTTTTTTACCAAAACAGACTAATTTTCAACAAAATAGTCAGAATATCTCCCAAAACATTACATTTTTACAAAATTGTTGAATTGCACATGAAGTAAATTTTTTTTAAAGAGATAAGTCAATTTTCAACTAAAAAACATGAATTACCCACAAAAAATTGAAAAGTCATATTTTCAATTGGAAAATTTTATTTTTTACAGAAAAAAAAAGAAAAAAGGTTGAATTTTCAAAAAAAAAAGGTTCAATTTTCAAAATTAAAAATTAGAAGCCAAGAAGATTAGTTTTCTACAAAAAAAGACGAAATTTCAAGAAAATTTTGAAATTTTCAACCAAAAAAATGACATTTTCACAAATATTCTTGAATTTTCTACAAAGTAGTTTTTTTTAACCACATAATTCAGTTTTGAACCAAATACGTGAATTTTCAACCGATAAGATCATGTATCCACCAAAAATAGAATAGTTAAAATTTTCATTTAAAAAATTCGACCAAAAAGGTGCGATTTCAATTAAACGATGAATCTTCAACTGAGATAGTAAAATTTGCAGTAAAAAATAAATTTTCAACCAAAAAGAAAAAAACGAATTTTCCACAAAATATTTAAATCTACAATAAAAAAAAATATTAATTTTCAACTAAGAAGATAAGTTTTTTTTTTACCAAAACAGACGAATTTCCAACAAAATAGTGAAAATCTCTTCCAAAAAAATTACATTTTCACAAAATTGTTGAATTTTACATTAAAATATTTTAATTTTAAACTAAAAAAGACCAATTTTTCACTAAAAAAAGAATAGTCAAATTTTCAGTAAAAAATAAATTTTCAGCGAAAAAAAAGAATTTTCAACTATATATTTAAATCTACAACCAATAAAATGAATTTTTACCGAAGTAGTTTAATTTTCAACTAAATATTTGAAATTTTAACTAAAAAACATAAATGTACAATCAAAAATGCAATGTTTAATTTTTCAGTTAAAACATTTAATTTTGAATTTAAAAAAATGAATGTTCAATAAAATAGTCCAATTTTAAACCAAAAAGATTTTCAAGGAAGAAAATTAATTTTTTACCAAAAAGAAGAATTTTTGAACAAACACATGAATTTTCAAAAAAATTGTTGAATTTTCTATTGAAAAATATTTATTTTCCACCAAGAAGATTAGTTTTCTACCAAAATAAACGAATTTTCCAGAAAATAGTAAAAATTTCCACCAAAAAAATTACATTTTCACAAAATTGTTGAATTTTATGTACAAAGTAGATTATTTTTAACCAGAAATATGAATTTTTAAAAGATAAGATTAATTTTTTACCGGAATGGAAACCTTTTCAAGAAAATACATTATTTTTCAACCAAGTACTTAAATTTTCAACTAGAATTTTTTTTTTAGATAAATAGTATAATTTTTGACAAAGATATCAATTTTTCACCAAAAATGGAATAGTTACATTTTCAATTAAAAAATTAATTTTTTACCAAAAAAAGAAAGCGAATTTTCAACGACCAATAAATTGTATTTTTAATAATGTAGTTCAAATTTTAATCCGAAATGGAGTATTACAATTTTCGGTTGAAAAATTCAATTTTCAACAAAAAGGCGAAAAATGAAATAGTTAAATTTTCAGTTAAAAAAAGGAATTTTCAACAAAATAGTTCAATTTCCAACCAAACCATTTTCATCTAAAATCAAAAATTTTCAAACGGAAAAATGTTTTTTTTTTTAACTAGTAGTTGAACTTTCAACCAAGTAGTTGAATTTTTAATAAAAAAGATAAATTTTTAAACAAAAATGGAATAGTTAAATTTTCAGTAGAAAATGGAATAGTACAATTTTCAGTAGAAAATAAATTTTCAACCAAAAACCAACTGAATTTTCAACAAAATAGTTAAATCTAAAACCAAAAAATCAATTTTTTACGAAAATATGTAGTTGAATTTTCAATCGAAAAAGGAGATTATTCAACAAAACAGTTGAATTTTCATCTGTAAACAATTAATTTTTAACAAAATATGGATTGCTTAAATTTTCAGGTAAAAAAATTAATTTGCAAACAAAAAAACGAATTTTCAGCAAACTAGTTTAATCTACAACCAATCAAATGAATTTTCAACAAAGTAGTTTAATTTTCAACAAAGTAGTGCAATTTTCAACTAAAAAAGATTTGTTAAGATTTTTAATTAAATTAAAAAATTTTTTTTAAAGATTTTCATTCAACTATTTTGGTAGAAAATTAAACTATTTCGAAATTTATCTATTTTATTGCAAATTCGTTTTTTTCTTATCAAAAATTAATTTTTTTATCTGAAAATTCATCTCTTTAATTGAAAATTTAACTACTTTGTTAAAAAATAATTTTTCTGGTTGAAGATCTATTTGGCCTATTTGGACAGAAAATTCTTTTTTTTTGAGGATTCAACTATTGTGTTATAAATTCATCTTTTTTAGTTAAATTCGATTGGTTAATTTTTAAAAATTAGTTTTTAAAACAAAAATTTAAACATTCCATTTTACTGGAAAAGTTATCTTTTTTATTTGAAAATACAACTATTTCGTTAAAAATTCATCTTTCCTGATTGAAAACATTCGACTTCTTAGTTTAAAAACGTAAATATTTTGTTGAAAAATTTATTTGTTAAACAAATTCCGCTATTTTGATGAAAGTTAATTATTTTGTTAAAAATTGAAGTATTTTTACTTTATTTTTCCAGCGAAGTGAAAGGAGAAGATCTTTTTTTCTGAATAAATTTAATTTGAACTATTTTGTTAAAATCGTATTTTTTGGTCGAAAATTCCACTGTTTTGTTGAAAATTTGTCCTTTTGGATTGAAAACTCATCTCATTTTTTGTGGTAGAAAAATCGACTTTTTTGGTTGAAAATTCAGCTGTCTTCTGAAAAATTAGTCTTTTTGTCTTGAAAATTCAACTGTTTGACTGTTTGGTTAAAAATGCAATTACTTAATTTTGTTTTGTCAATAATATTGGTCTTTAATGTATCGACGCGAATTTAAATTTTATTTTTTGATCACAGAAGTGTTGCATTTATGGACTTTTGCTCTTTACGCTGGTATGTTTAAAAGAAAAAAATTTCCTCTTTTTTTAAAAAAAATTTTCAACATTTGATTTAGTAAGGAATTTGACTGAAGGATCAGTAGAAACCCACTGAATAATAAATCAAAGTCACTGATTTGTTTCAGTGAGACTCTTTTCACTGATTTCAACTTTGAGAGAAATATATAAGAGAAAGTGGTTTATTCACGAATGTGACGTTTCTGGAACATCTGGGACATTTAGATTGCGAATCCTTTGGGATGCGGAATGCCGTAATGGAAGGTCGGTGAAATCCGGCGTAAATGAATGCAGTCCTTAATTTCGTTATCTTCGTATCCTTTCGTCTCTCTACTTTTGCTTCCTAGTTTCTATCAGTCGACCACCACTCACTTTTACTCTATTCCCTCGAGTTTTCCCTTTTTCCCCTATTCTCGAAAATCTTCCCCTTTTTCCCCATTTCTCGAAAATCTTCCCCTTTTTCCCCCTTTCTCGAAAATTGTCCCCTTTTCTCGAAAATCTTCCCCTTTTCCCCCTTTTCTCGAAAATGTTCCCCTTTTTACCCTCTTCTCGAAAATATTCCCCCTTTTCCCCTTTTCTCGAAAATGTTCCCCTGTTTCCCCTTTTCTCGAAAATCTTCCCCCTTTTTCTCGAAAATCTTCCTCTTTTTTCCCTTTTCTCGAAAATCTTCCTCTTTTTTCCCTTTTCTCGAAAATCTTCCCCTTTTTCTCTCTTTCTCGAAAATCTTCCCCCTTTTCCCCTTTTCTCGAAAATCTTCCACTGTTTCCCCTTTTCTCGAAAATCTTCTCCCTTTTTCTCGAAAATCTTCCTCTTTTTTCCCTTTTCTCGAAAATCTTCCCCTTTTTCCCTCTTTCTCGAAAATCT
>CAKNYM010045469.1:13683-37813 GCA_932195095.1 Andricus curvator
TCACACACACTGTGAAAATGGAAATATACAATATCGATCAAAGTTATCTCCTCTAATACAGAAAATTCTAACGTCTTTTCAGTCTAGATCGAGCTATACATTAAAAAATTTTCAATTAAATTAATTCAGAAAAAAGATCTTCTCCTTGCAAAAGAATGCGTGTTCCAGAAAAAAGATTCTTCGATCTCTCTAATAGCTTAGTGGTAGAGCACCTGACCGGCAATCAGTTGACCTGGCGTTCGAATCCCAGCGGAGCGACAGAAGATCTTTTTTCTGAATAAATTTAAATAATTTTTTTTTTAATGTATAGCTCCATCTAGTCTGAAAAGACATTACAATTTTCTGTATTAGAGATAACTTTGATCGATATTGTAGATTTGCATTTTCACGGTGTGTGAAAAGATTTCTATTCTGATTGTTACCATCTCCGATGATAATACAGATTCCTAGTATCATTTTTAGTTTAATGAACATTTATGAGCATTTTGAATTAGGATTTAAAAAATCGTATTTTCTATCTTTATTAATAATAATTACGTTATTTGAACTTCGCGGGAAAATGTATAGCTTCAAATTGGAAAGGGCGCTAAGTTTAAATGATAAAAGAAGTCAAAGTAATGGAAAATATATATTGCAAAAAAATTTTGTTTCTAAATAAATTTTAAAAACTTTTTAGTTTTGTTTTCATGTCAAAAAAATACATTTTCAACCAAAGAAATTAACTTTTAACTAAAATGATGAATCTTCAATCAAAAATATGAATTTTGAACCAACTAATTAGTGGAATTTTCAACCCAAAATATTAATTTTCTACCAAAAAAGACACATTTTCCACGATGTACATGAATTTTCATCTAAAAAAGATCAATTTTCAACCACAATTAAAATAGTTAAAATGTTAGAAAAATAATTGTTCAACCAAAAAAAAAACAACTAATTTTCAACAAAATAGTTAGTTTTTTTTATCCAAAAAAATGATTTTCTAACAAAAAATAGAAGAATTCAATTTTCGGTAAAAACAAGCAATTTTCAACCAAAAAAATGAAATCTCAACAAAATAATTCAATTTTACACCCAAAAGATTAATTTTGTACCAAAAAAGATACAGTTTCAATAAAATATATAAATTTTAAACAAAAAAATGAGTTTTCAGCAAAATGAATTAATTTTCATCTAAAAATATAAATTTTCAAGCAAAAATGGAACAGTTACTCAGTTAAAAAAATTAATTTTCAACTAAAAAGAAACGAATTTTCAACCAAAGAAATTAATTTTTAATCGCAACCAAAGATATGAATTTTTGACCAAATAGTGAAATTTTCAACCCAAAACATGAATTTTCTATCAACAACAAAAACGAATTTTTAACTAAATAGTTTTTTTTTCAACTAAAGAAATGAATTGCAAACAAAAAATAGAATAGTTGTTTCTACAAAACAGATAATTTTTTAACGAAGAAATTTCATTTCTATCAAAAAAGGTCAACTTTCCATAAAAAATGGAATAGTTAAAGTGAATTTTTAACTAAAATGATGAATCTTCAACTAAAAAAATTTAATTTTCAACCAAATTCATGAATTTTCAACTAAAAAGGTAAATTTTCAGTTAGTAAAATAAGTTTTCAACAAAAAAAGAAACATATTTTCAACAAAATAGTTCAATTTTCAACCAAAGAAATACATTTTCAACCAAAAAGATGAAGTTTTTTAAGTTTTTTAAATTAAAACTAATGAGAGAACTCTTCTACCAAAAAAATATGGATTTTCAACAAAGAGTTGAATTTTCACCTAAAATATATCAATTTTCAAATAAAAATAGAATAGTTAAATTTTCAGTAAAAAAATAAATTTTCAATAAAATTAATATAAATTTTCAACGAAATAGTATAATTTTCAACTAAGAACGATAAATTTCTATAAAAAAAGATAAATTTTCGACAAAAAGTGGAAAGTTACATTTTTAGTTTAAAAAAAAAAATTCCATATAAGAAAAAACTAATTTTTAACTAAAAAAATTTTTTTAACCAAAAGTTAAAAATACAACTGTATAGTTGAATATTATTCTGTTTTGGTTAAAGATTTAACTATTTTGTTAACAATTCGTCTTTTTTGGTGGAATTAAATTTTTTTGTTATTTAAAATCAACATTTTTGAAATAAAATATCAAATATTATATTTTACGTTGTATATCCATATTTTGTTAAAAATTAAATTTTATTACTTGGTTGAAAGATAAGCTATTTTGATAAAAATTTAATTATTTGTTATTGAAGATTAGTCGGTTTGTTCGAAAAATTAATTATTTTGTTGAAATCTTTTTTTGATTGAAAATTGATCCCTTTTGATAGAAATTTAATTTTTTTGATTAAAATAGCAATATGTATCGTCTCAAATCGTCTTAAATTATTTTATTGTTATTAATTATTAGATGAGTAAGATTTATTTAAAATCACTGATTAATCAGTGAAAATGATTCAAATTTATACAATCTTGCCTTGTCCGTTATATATATACATATCACATAAATTTCATGTATAATATTAATTCGTACATCTACCTACAACCTCATTAATCAAATTCAGAAATTATAGCTGACTTCAGCACATACATAGTTTATAGACTACGATTAGTAGTTAAATCGTCCGATTCGAATTTCACTGGGTAATTAATATTGATCGCAAGACTCTCCAAATTTAATTAGCGCTTGTATGCCGACGGAAATGAACGAATTTCCGGTTGCAATCGCGCCGATTTCTCACATCAGATACACTTCCGATTACCGTCAAGATATTCTTATTCTATCTTTATTTCTTATCATAAATAATTTATTTATACTATCCAACAAACACGCGCGCTATCAGCGCGATTATTGAATTTTTCAATATTTTAAGTACATTGAACTCTCGCTTATTCCAAGCCTCACTTATTCCAAGGCTCACTTATTCCAAGTCCCCACGCTCGTATATTCCAAGTGACGAAGCTCCTTCACCCCCCACCACTGTCCCTAGACGGTCTCGCCCGCGTCAGTGGCTGACCAATTAAAAAGAGGCGGTAGAGGTGGGGGCCCTTGCAGACTTGGAATATCCGAATGTTTACGTTTCTCGGCCCTTGGAATAAGTGAGATTTCACTGTAATACATTATAAATTTGAATCAGTCAACACTGACTGATTCGATGACTCACTGATGAAATTAGCCATTTTAAATGATTCAATTTGTTGAATTTTCATCTAAAAAAGCCAGTTTCCAACCAAAAATGGAGTAGTTAAATATTCAATAAACAAAATTAATTTTTGAGAGAAAAATATTAATTTTCAACAAAATAGTTCAATTTTTAGCAAAAGAGATGCACCTGTAACTCAAATAATAAATGTTTGGAAAAAAAAATAATTGTTAACAAAGCAGTTCAACTTTCAACCAAGTAGTTGAATTTAAAAAAACTAATTTTCCACCAAAAAAATCAATTTTCTACCAACAAATGAATAGTTAATAATTAATAAATTAATTAATAATTTCAACCAAAAATTTGAATTTTACATTAAATTTTCAACTAGAAAAGATGAATTTTCAACCAAGAAGATTAATTTTCAACCAAAAAAAAGTTGAATTTTCAACTAAAAAAAATTGATTTAATAAAAATGTATTTTAAACAAAACAGTTAAATTTTCAACCAAACGGATGAATTTTCAACTAAAATCATAAATCATTAAGAAAGAGAAAGAATTTTCAGTAAAGAATAATTTTCATCCAAACGGATGAATTTTCAACTAAAATTATAAATCATCAACAAAAACAAAGAATTTTTAATGAAGCCATTCAACTTTCCGCCAAGTAGTTGAATTTAAAAAGAAATGAATTTTCCGTCAAGAAGATTAATTTTTAACAAAAAGGAGAATTTTTAAGAAATTACATAAATTTTTATCCAGAAATTTGAATTTTTAACCAAAAAATATTAATCTTTAACCAGAAAAAGACGAATTTTCAACGTAAAAAACATGAATCTTCAAGCAAATAGTTGAATTTGCAACTGCAAAAAATCAATTTTCTACCAACAAATGAATAGTTAATTTTTCAGTTAATAAAATTAAGTTATAACCATAAAAACGAAATAATTTTTTTCATTAAATTTTCAACAACAAAAAAGATGAATTTTGAACCAAGAAGATTAATTTTCAACCAAAAAAAAGTTTAATTTTAAACTGAAAAAAATGGATTTAATAAAAATGTATTTAAAAAAAAAACAGTTTAATTTTCATCCAAACGGATGCATTTTATACTAAATTCATAAATCATTAACAAAAAAATGAATTTTTAATAAAGCAGTTCAACTTTTAAATAAGTAGTTGAAATTATAAATAAAAAAATTTCCGCCAAGAAGATTAATTTCTTATCAAAAAAGATGAATCTTCAAGGAATTACATGAATTTTTATTCAAAAAGTTTAATTTTCAACTAAAAAAGGTAAATTTTCAACAAAAAAATACGAATTTTCAAAGTAAAAAATGAATCTTTTAACGAAATAGTTGAATTTGTTACTGAAAAAAATCAATTTTCATTTAAAAACACGGAATAGTTAATTTTTTAAATAACAAGATTAATTTACAACCATAATAAAACGAATTAAATTGTTTTAAAATATATGTTCAAAAAAAAAATGCATTTCCAACCAAGAAGATTATTTTTCAACCAAAAATTTTGAAATTTAAATTAAATTTTCAACCAAAAAAGATGAATTTTCAATCAAGAAGATTAATTTTCAACCAAAAAAAAGTTGAATTTTAAACTAAGAAAAATGGATTTAATAAAAATTTATTTTAAACAAAGCAGTTAAGTTTTCAACCATACGGATGAATTTTCAACTAAAATCATAAATCATTCAGAAAAAGAAAGAATTTTTAGTAAAGCAGTTCAACTTTCAACCACATAGTTGTTAAAAAAAATTCCACCAGGAAAATTAATTTTGTTTCAAAAAAGATTAATTTTCAAGAAACAACATAAATTTTTATCTAAAAAGTTGAATTTTCAACTAAAAAAGAATAATTTTCATCCAAACGGATGAATTTTCAACTAAAGTTATAAATCATCAACAAAAAGACAGAATTTTTAGTAAAGCCATTCAACTTTCCGCCAAGTAGTTGAATTAAAAAAAAATTATTTTTCCGCCAAGAAGATTAATTTTTACCAAAAAAATTTCTAACTAAAAAAGATTAATTTTAAACCAAACAGATGAATTTCCAACTTGACTAATGAATCATTAACCAAAATAATGATTTTTTATCAAAGCAGTTCAACTTTCAATCAAAATTTTGGGAAAATCTTGCAAAAGTTTTTTTTTTAATTTTGGAAATCTTATGCTACGAATTGAAGAATGAATAAAAAAATGTATAAATTTTCCAAAATATGTCATTTTAAGCAATTTTAAGCTAGAAACATTAATTTATACATTAAAATTTGTTTTGAAATCTTTTTAAATATTATCTTAAAAATATGTTTAAAAAAAATAATTGTAAAATTGTCCAGGAATGTAATAATAATTTTATTATCTTGGAACTCGAACTTTCCGAAAATTTTTTGCAAAATCTTGCAAAAGTAAAAAAAAATTACCTTAAAATCATCCAGATTCTTTTTTTTAAATTTTGGAAATCTTAGTAAATATTCTTTTGAAATTAATTTAAAAAAAATTATTGTTAGTTTTTCTAGAAATTTTAATACCAATTTTGTATTCATTTAAAACCTTTCAAAATGCTTATCAATTTTGTGTTCGACATCTTCAAAAATCTACATTGTGTTTAACATTTTTTGAAATCTTTTCGCGTTTCAAATTATTTTAGAATCTTTTCAAAACTTCTAAATATATTTTAAACTTACTCGATTATTTTCCAAATCAATAATTGTTATTTATAATTCAAAAAAATTTTCAAATCTTTTTAAATATTCTCTTAAAATAATTTTTCAAAATAAAAAATCATTTTAAATTTTTCCAGCAAAGTTAAGAAATTTTTTTTTATTTTCTCAAAACTTTTAAAGATCAATAAAGAGCTTATTTTTCGAAATCTTTTTCAGTTTTAAATTAAGTTTGGATCTTCTCAAATCCGAGCTCAAAACTCAAATTTAATTGGTCAATTATTGTTCAATTTTCGAAAATCAAACTACAGTTCAGTGTGATTGATTATAATAGCAAAAGTTCTTGGTAAAAATATACAACA
This sequence comes from Andricus curvator, assembly GCA_932195095.1. Lineage (NCBI taxonomy): Eukaryota > Metazoa > Arthropoda > Insecta > Hymenoptera > Cynipidae > Andricus > Andricus curvator. The sequence goes on from CAKNYM010045469.1 coordinate 19,886, forward strand.
TAATTTTAAATACAGTTTCCCAATATTTCAACTTTTGTGAAATTTTGTATTTTTTTTGTAAAGATTTGTAACTTTCTACAATAATTTACGTAAAATTAAAAGTGTTTTTATAACATCAAACACGTAAATTAAAAAAATGTAAAATTCTGTAGTTTTCTATAATACCTTGTAGATTTTTACAACAAAGTAGAAAAAATATTAATAAAAAGTTATACAAATTTTTGAATTGTAGAAACTTGTACTTTATTGCTATTTTTTTTTACTTTTCTACAAGAAAATGGAAGAAAAAATTAGCTATTTGTATTTAAATGCATTTATATTTTAAATTTTGTACATTTTTTTACAAAAAATACATGTTTGAACAGAAAATTACAGTTGTAGAAATGTTGTACTTTCTTGTAAAAATTTTTTCCACCCGGGTATTTCCTCTATTTCAGGGCTCGGAACGGGTTACTTTTTAGTAATTCAGTTACTTTTTTACTAAAAGGTTACTTTTGGTTAGATTTTTTGCCCGAAATATCGAAATGAATTAATTCATTAATCGTATTATTTAAAAACTTGTGAAAAATATAAAATTCAAATTTTTTCAGTAAATTTGGCACTTTAGAGCCGGGAAAATTAGGGACAAACATTAAAATAATAATTAGTTCGTATGTACAATGTATAAAAAGGGCTATCAGTTGAATTGTTATGAATCCTGATAAAAATCGCAATTTAGCTAAAATTGCTAGTTTTGAAATTAAAATTTAAATCTTTTTTGTTGAAATTTTAGTTTAAAATTCGTCTTTTTTGGTAGAAAATTAATCTTCTTGATTGAAAATCATCCTTTCGTTTTAAAATACATAATTTTATTTGAAAATTCATCTTTTCGGTTAGAAATGTACTTCTTTTGTCAAAAATCGATATTTACTGGTTGAAAATTGAACTTTTTTGTAAAAATTGGTCTTTTTGGTTTAAAAAGTCAACAATTTGTTTAAAAAATAACCTATTTTGTTGAAAAATCGTATTTTTCAAATTAATTCTACTGTTTTTTTATAAAATTCAAATTTTTTTTGGTTATTGTATCAACCATTACATTTTGAACTACTTTCTTAAACATACATTTTTTCGTTGAAGATTCATAATTTTCATTCAAAATTCATCTCTGGTTGAAAATGTAACTACTTTGTTGAAAATCAATTTTTTAAACTAAAAATATAACTATTCCAGTAGAAAATTTAACTATTTTCCTGAAAATCCGTTTTTTTATTTGTTAAGGGTTAGATTTTTAACAGAAAATTATATTTTTTGTTGAAAATGTATCTTTTTCTGGATGAAAATTCATCTCTTTGGTTGAAAAAATGATATTTTTTATTTAGAAATTAAACTAGTTGTTTGAAAATGTATGTACTTTTTGGAAAATTCGTTTTTTTTGTAGAAAATTATTCTTTATGGCTGAAAATTCAGCTTTTTGACATAAAATTCAACTATTCCAATTGAAGATTCATCATTTTAGTTGAAAATTCTGCAGTTCGGTTGAAAATCAATTTCTTTAACTGAAAATGTAAATTTTTGAAGCTTTTTATAGATTTTGAATGGTTTCAAGAGAATACAAAAAAACTCTTAAGATTTCTAAAAAAATGTTACAGATTTTTTTATTTTGAAAACTTAATTTTAAGAGAATATTTAAAAAGATTTCGAAAGATTAAATAACTTTGCAGGATTTTTTAAAATTTTTAGGAAAAATTTCAATCATTTTAAAAGATATTTAGAAGATTTGAAACAGTTTCAAAAATAATAAAAAATTTTAAAAGATTTCAAAAAATCGAAAAGAAAATGTAAATTTTTGAAGGTTCAGAAATAAAATTTTGAAGCTTTTTATAGATTTTGAAAGGTTTCAAGAGAATAAAACAAAAATTCTTGAGATTTCTACAAAAAATGTTTAATGATTTTTTATTTTGAAAACTCAATTAAAAAGATTTCGAAAGATTAAACAACTTTGCAGGATTTTTTAAAATTTTTAGGAAAAATTCAAAGCATTTTAAAATATTTTGAAACAATTTCAAAAATAATTAAAAATTTGAAAAGATTTCAAAAAATTGAAAGCAAAATGTAGATTTTTGAAGATTTCATTTTTAGTTGAAAATTGATGTTTTCTAGTTAAAAATTCAACAATTTGGATGAAAAAATGGCTTTTTAAATTAAAAATTCAACTATTTCGTTGAAAATCCACAAATTTGGTTAAAAATCGATTTTTTGGGGTAGAAAATTATTTTTTTCTTTGAAAGTTAATCTTCTTGTTTAAAAATGATTCTTTTCGGTAAAAAATCAAGTATTCCATTTAAATATTTATCATTTTAGTTGAAAATTCATCTTTTAGGTTGGAAATAAAATTACTTGGTCGAAAGTTAAACTATTTTGTTACAATTTTTTTTTTTTGTTGAAGATTAGTCGTTTTAATTAAAAATTAATTTCTTTGGTTGAACAATGAGCTTTTTCATTGAAAATTTGTTTTTTCTTTGGATGGTTTTCGGTTGAAAATTATTTTTTTTTTAGCTGAAAATGTAACTATTATTCCAGTCGAATATTTCATAATTTCAGTTAAAAATTCATCTCTTTGGTTGAAAAATTATTTTTTTTTTAGTTGAAAATTCGTCTTTTTTGGTAGAAATTAGTCTTCTTGGTTGAAAATTAATCTTTTTGGTCAAAAATTCAATTATTTTAATTACAGATTCATCATTTCACTTAAAAATTCATCTTTCTGATTTAAAATTCAACTATTTCAGTTAAATATTCACAATTTTATTTGAAAATTCATCACTTTGTTTGAAAATTCAACTATTTTGTTAAAAATCTTACTTTTTGGTTGAAAATTTATTTTTTAACTGAAAATTTAACTATTCCATTTTTTATAGAAAATTGATCTTTTTTAGTTGAAAATTCAACTACTTTGTTACTTTTTCTTTTTCGGTAGAAAATTAATGCTCTTGTTTGAACATTTATTTTTTAACTGAAAATTCAATATTCCACTTGAAGATTCATAATTTCAGTTAAAAATTCATCTCTTTGGTTGAAAATTTAATTATTTTGTTGAAAATTCGTTTTTTTTTGTCGGTTCAAAATCAATTCCATTTTTGGTGGAAAATTTATTTTTTTTTTTAGTTCAAAATTTAACTATTCGGTTTAAATTTGAACTCCTTTTTAAAAAATTTATTTTTCTTTGAGATTCGTCATTGTAGTTTTAAATTGATCTCTTTTTGGTTAAAAATTTAACTACTTTGTTGCAAAATTTTTTCCATTCTTGGTTGAAAATTGATCTTTGGGAGTTAAAAATTCAACTATTTGGGTAAAAATTCAACTATTTTGTTGCAATATATTTTGACTTAAAATCTCAATCTATTCATATTAAATGCATAAATGTATAAATTTGTGAAAATATGTCATTTTAAGCAATTTTAAGCTAGAAACATTAATTAATACATTAAAATTTGTTTTGAAATCTTTTTAAATATTTGCTTAAAAATGTAACTATTTTTTTGAAAGTTATTTTTTTTGTTGAAAGTAATTTTTGTAACTGAAAATTTAGCTTATTCCAATTGAAAATTCTATATTTCCTATCTTTGAAAGTTGGTATTCGTCGTTTAGTTACCGTTACCGTTACTTAGTTAACCATAAGGCGCTCTTATCGACCATGGGCGATCTGTGTTTATTTGAACTCGAGATGTTTGTTTTCATAAGAAGCTTAGTGGAAGTATATGCATTTATACTTCGGTATATATCGATTCCTTTCACGCATTTTTTAAAAAGAAGGCTTTTAATTAACATTTTTAATATTTTATTCGTATTTTGAAAGATTCATTTTCGATTTAAGGCTTTTGTCATAGTTCATTTATATTTCAAAATGTTTGAAACTTTCGAAATTTTGAGTACCATTTATTTTTTTATTGTGTTTGGATTTTTTATGATAAATTTTGTTAATTTTTTATTTAAAAACCAACTTTACATTTTTGTTTAACTTTTCAGAAGGACCTTGGCCTTTTTTCAACGAATAGGATAAATTAGTTTAGGGTATCAAGAAAGAATGTATTTCCAATAATTCGTTTCTACGATAGCTTGCAAATATATAATAATTATTAATTATTTTAACAATTTTCATAAACATATTTAGAGTTTGGCTATTTTTCAAGGAATAGGTACAGTTTGTTTACAAAGTCAACTACGAATTTCTTTCTGATGACACTTTTCTATGTTGCTTCGTAAATTTACAATAATTATTAATAATTCAAACAATTTGCATAAACAACTTCAGAGTTTGGCTATTTTTCAACGAATAGGCTAAATTTCTGTTACAATATTCACTAAGAATATCCTTCCGATGACTCTGTTCTATGAAGCTTTGCAAATTTACAATAATTATTAATTATGTAAACAGTCTTCATAAACATATTTAGGGTTTGGGTATTTTTTAAGGAATAGGCACAATTTTTTTACGGAGTCAACTGAGAATATCTTTCCGATAACTCTTTTCTATGTTGCTTTATAAATTTACAAGAATTATTAATTATTTAAACAATTTTGATTGAAAAATTAAGAGTTTGGCTATTTCTCAACGAATAGGCTCAATTTTGTACAGAATTAAGTAAGAATATCTTTCAGATTACTTTTTTCTATGATGTGAAGAAAAGTCTTTCTGATGACTATTTTCTATGTTGCTTATGTAAATTCACAAGAACGATTAATTTTTTTAACAATTTCTATAAACGAATAAGCTCAATTTGTTTACGGAATCAACTAAGAATGTCTTTCCGATGACTCTTTTCTATGTTGCTTTGTAAATTTACAAGAATTAATAATAATTTAAACAATTTTTATACAGAAATTTAAAGTTTGGCTATTTTTTAACAAATATGCTAAATTTGTTTACACAATTAGCTGAGAATGTCTTTCCAATTACTTTTTTGTATGATGATTTGCAAATTTTCAAAAATTATTAATTATTTAAACAATTTTCATAAACAAATTAAGAGCCCGGTCATTTTTCAACGAATTGGATCAATTAGTTTAGGGAATAAAGAAAGAATGTATTCCCAATAAATCTTTTCTACGATACTTGGAAAATATACAATAATTATTAATTATTTTAAAAATTTTCCTAAACATATTCAGAGTTTGTCTATTTTTTAAGGAATAGGCAGAATTTGTTTACGGAATCAACTAGGAATGTCTTTTCGATGACTATTTTATATGCTGCTTTGTAAATTTACAAGAATTATTAATAGTAATATCATTATTTTTAACGAATTGGCTCAATTTGTTTACAGAACCGAAAAGAATGTATTAAAAATAAGTCTTTCCTATGTTACTTTGCAAATTTACAATAAATGTTAATTATTTTAACAATTTTCATAAACATATTCAGAGTTTGTCTGTTTTTCAACAAATAGGCTCACTTTGTTTACGAATTCAACTAAGAATATCTTTCCGATGACTGTTTTATATTTTGCTTTGTAAATTTACAATAATTTTCAATTATTTAAACAATTTTAATTAAAAAACTTTGAGTTTGGCTATTTTTTCACGACCAGGCTCCATTTTTTATAGAATTAAGTAAGAATAGCTTTCCAATTACTTTTTGCTAGAATGCTCTACAAATTTCAAAGAATGAATAATTATTTAAACAATTTTGATGAACAAATCAAACAAATAAAAATTATTTAAACAATTTTCATAAACAATCAACTAAGATTGTCTTTCCGATGAATTTTCACTATGTTTTGTAAATGTACAAGAATTATTAATTATTTAAACAATTTCGATTGAAAAATTTAGAGTCTGGCTATTTTTCAACGAATAGGCTCAATTTTTTACAGAATTATTTGTTCTGCATCGTGAGAGGGTATCCATGCGAAGCCATGTATAAATCAAAATTATTGAAGTAAAAATTAATGTTATGGTATTTTATTGAAATTCATTTCCAAATAAAATAAATGAACGTAAACAAATTGGTCGCGCGCGGAGCGCGCGTATGAGGCTCTAGTGTAGTTGAAAATCCATCTGTTTGGTTAAACATTAATTTTGTTAACTTGAAATTGAATTATTTAAGTTTAATCTTTAAATTAAAGTTGAAAATTAAGTTTAAAGTTAAATCCATATTTACTGGTTGAAAATTCAACTGTTTTGCAAAAATTGGTCTTTTTGGCATTTTTCGTTAACAATTCATCTTTTTTAGTCGAAAAAATTCAACCATTTTGTTAAAAGTTGAACTACTTTCCTAAACATACATTTTTTTTGAAGATTCATCATTTTTGTGGAAACTTCGTCTTTTTTTTGGTAAAAAATCTTTATTTTTGGTTACTTTTTTGATACATTATTTTTACTTTTCGGTTACTTTTTTGAGAGCATTTTGGAATGTAAATTCTGAATTGAGTATGAGCATGAAAATTTTGAATTGACTTTGAAGTCAGTTTATCTGCGAGATTATGACGAGGGATTTTCGCATTCTGAAGTTTACAGCGCTTCATGTACTCGTATTCAGTATTCCGTAACGACACATCATACTGGTTGGCCAGCACTCAAATTTTAATCTGTCCTAAAATTCCGGCGGAAGTTCCGCTCTTTGCTGAGATATTCGCGTTTTCGGTGAATTCACGATGTGGGTAATAATGCTCGGTGAATATAAAAAAATAAAAATTAAGTGCAATATCAAACGAAAAATATACTGCCGTCCTGATGAAGAAACTATACGACTGCATTTGAAATGAACCGAGATATTAAATAAACGCGTTTATTATGCTTGTATTTTTTTTGCTCATTTTATGAGTATTTTGCTCCCTTATAGAAAAAAATGGATACTTTCAATATTTTTCAAGCTTTACATAGTGTGAAAAAATTTGTGAAGCTCTTCGCCTGGGGTGATTGCTAGAGAGATTAATCAGCGAACTGGGTCGGAGCAGTGGCAGTGTTGCGGAACGAACGTGTTATTTGAATAGACAACACGAGAATTTTAGATTAATATAAAAATCTACCCCCCCCCCCCCTCCCCTCCCACCGTATAATGTGTTCACGGTAGTGTTATATTTCAAATTAAAAAAAAAGTTTTCTTCATATAAAAAATGTTACCTTTTTTTAAATCCTCTAAGTCGCTATTGATTCATAAAGAATGGTAATCGAAAGTTCCTCAATAAATCAATCCACGCGTCTTAAGGACGCGAACAATTATTACATCAAATTCCAATTTAAGAAAAGTCTTCTTAAAAACAAAGTAAATAATTTTGTTAAGAAATTTAAAGGATATTAGTGGGTTATGGTAGATCATGAAAGGTTCTTCAATTGGGAAGTCGATTCGTCTCGAAGACGCGAACAAATATATCATATACATTACTGTGTATTCCCAATATTAAAACGATTTTCCTCATATCAAGAAGATAAATAGGTTTTTTAAATTTATATATCGATATTTGCTAGATAATAAGAAGTCGTAAAAGGTGCGTCAATAGGTCATTCCGCGAGTCTCGAAGACGCGAACAAACATGTCAGATACAGTACTGTAGTATTCCTAATAAGAAGAAAGTTTTTCTTATATAAAAAGAATTCACCAATTTTGTTGAAATTTCATAAATCGGTACTGGTGGGCCATAATAGGTTCAGTGATAAGGCAATCGATGCGTCTTGAAGATGCGAACAAATAGACTAGATATCGAATTGTTTATTATTTTTTAACCATCATAAATCGGTGCTGGTGGGCCATAAAAGGTTCAATGATAAGGCAATCGATGCGTCTCGAAGACGCGAACAAATACACTAGATATTGTATTGTTGTATTTTGAATCTCAAAAAAGTTTTTCACGTATAAACAGAATGAATAATTTTTTTAAACTTCATAAATCGGTACTGGTGAGTCATAAAAGGTTTAACAATATACCGATCAGTGCGTCTTGAAGACGCGAACAAATACACTAGATATTGTATTGTATTTTGAATCTCAAAAAAGTTTTTCACATATAAACAGAATAAATATTTTTTTTAAACTTCGTAAATCGGTACTGGTGACTCGACTGGTAAGTCATAAAAGATTCCTCAATAAGCCGATCAATGCGGCGTGTCTCGAAGACGCAAACAAATATGTCAAATACAGCACTGTAGTACTCCTAATATGAACACATTTTTTCTCATATAAGCAGAATACACCAATTTTGTTTGAACTTCATAAATCGGTGCTGGCCGGTCATAAAAGGTTCACCAATAGGTCAATCGATGCGTCTCAAGGACGCGAACAAATACTCTAAATTTAATATTGACGTGTTTTGAATATCAAAAAAGTTTTTTTCATGTAAACAGAATAAACCATTTTTTTTGAAACTTTATATCTCGGTACTGGTTGATCATAAAAGGTTCATCAATAGGTCAATTGATGCGTCTCAAGGATGCGAACAAATACTCTACATGTAATATTATTTTGAATATTAAAAAAAATTTTTCTTATATAAAGAGAATAAACCATTTTTTGAGACTTCATAAATCGGCACTGGTGAGTCATAAAAGGTTCAACAATAAGCCGACCAATGCGTCTCGAAGACGCGAACAAATGCACTAGATATCGTATTGTTGTATTTTGAATCTCAAAAAAGTTTTTCACATATAAACAGAATAAATATTTTTTTTTTAAACTTCGTAAATCGGTACTGGTGAGTCATAAAAGATTCCTCAATAAGCCGATCAATGCGTCTCGAAGACGCGAACAAATAATTTTTTTTTTTTAATCTCTAAATTAAAAAAAAAAGATATCTAAATGGCCAATCTAACTCAAAATCCTATCACACACACAGTCACAGCCAAACGCACACACACCCAGACACAGACAAACGCACACACACATGCACATAAACACATATACAAGCACACACCCAGATGCAGACATCACATGGAATTTTTTTGAAAATTGTATTTTCGAGCTTCTGGTGTCGAATTATTTCGAAATATGTCAAAAAAGTAGATTCAAAAATGTAGGTGATTACAAACCTCCCTCTATGAGGAAGCAAAAGTACAAAAAAAGTTTTTTGTTAAAATAATTTATTTTTTATTTATTTATTTTTATTATTTTTTATTTTTAATAAATAATTTTTTTCACTTCACTTAAAAGTTGAAAAAGCGTTCTGGACCAAGAAACCTACCTTACCGACTTCGAGAACATTCTACAGCTGAAGTGGTTAGTGTCTGTGCTAAGTTTCTAGAATTTTCCCGATTAAGTCATCAAATTATATTGATATTGTATATAAAATTATTATTTATTATTCATTTGTTTATTATTGTTATTTATTATTATTATTAATTTATTATTCATATTAATTATTATTCATGTAGTTTGTTAAAAATTCGTCTTTTTTTGGTAGAAAATTAATCTTCTTGCATGAAATTTTTCTTTTTTTTATGAAAAATCGTTTTTTTTTTTTTGGTTTTGCATTTGTTTTCCAACAAAAAATTTAAGTATTTCAGTAATTTACACAGGTAATCCAAATAGACTTCAATTGCATTATTGAAAATTTCTTTTTTTTTTAAATTAATTTTTATTCATTTGGTTGAAAATTCACTTTTTTTGAAAATTAAATTGTTTTGTAGAAAATTCGTATATTTTTGGCTTAAAGATTCAATTGCTTTCTGGAAAAATTGCCTTTTTGGATTGAAAATTCTAGTATTTCGCTAGAAAATTCAACTATTTGGTTAAAAATTAACTTATTGGTTGAAAATTTATATTTTTGGGTAGAAAATTTAATTGTTTTGTAGAGAATTTGCCTTTTTGGTTTAAAAATTCAGAAAATTTGTTTGAAAGTTTTTTTCTTTCTTGAAAGAAAAACCTTTCTTTGTTGAAAATTCGTCTTTTTGGTTAATTTCTACTGTTTTTGATTGAAAATAAAAATATTTTTTATTTAAAATTTTAACTATTGTATTTTTTTTAATAATTTATTTTTTGGTTTAAAATCGATGGTTTTTTATTCGAAATAAAATCTTTTTTGGTTAAAATATCAACTATTATATTTTTCATTGATATATTAATCTTTTTTTATTGAAAATTCACCTACTTGATTTAAAGTTAAACTTCTTTGTTAAAAATTCATTTTTTTTATGAAAGGTTCATCATTCAATTTTTCAAATATTACGCCCATAATTCAGTTTTATAGAATCCCAAAAAAACCCCATATGTGAACAATTGGGTTTTACGAGTTTTTGGTTCTAATTATGATTTTTTGGGACTTTTTAAATAAAAATTGTTTCTAATACATAAAATACTTTTTCATACTGATAATTAGATGTTTAAATAAATTGTTTAAACAATTATTATTGTTTTTAGCAATTTTCTCTTAAAACAGAGTTAGAGTCGCGGGTTTTTCTGAATTTTTCAACTTATTTTTAACTCTTCAGTTAAAGCGAAGCAATAATCAATTAAATTTACCAGATATAATTTTTTAAAGCGTGTATTATTATTTATAACAATATTCTCTTAGAATAATACTTCAAAGGTACAGTTTTTTCTAAAATTTTCCACTTTTTTCCAATTTTTAATTAGAGTGAGAAAAAGATTAATTTAGGTTAATAAATGAAATTGTTTAAATAATTTATTAGAATTTTTAATAATATTCTCTTTGAATAATGTTAGAAAGTTGTAATTTTTTTTCAAGATTTTAACTTCTTGTTCACTTCTTACTCAGAGTGAGTCAATAATTGATGCAACTTTACAAACATGATTGTTTAAACAATTTATTATTGCTTACTGAAAACTTTTTTGTTTAAATTAATATTAATATTAATATTTGTTATTTTTTCCTAACTATAAAGTCAAAGAAAAGCTGAAAATTTAAAAAAAACCGCAACCATCAAGCATTATAATAGGAAAAGATAGATATCAACAATAATAATTTGTTTAAACAATTATGTTTATAAAATTGTGTTAATTATTACCTCCCTCTAAGTGAAAAGTTGACAAAAAGTTGAATATTGCAGAAAAAACCGCAACTTTCAAAGATAACATTATTTAAAATAATAACAAATTGTTTAAACAATTATACTTGTCAACTAGAATTAATTATTACCTCACTCTAAGTGAACAGTTGACAAAAAGTTGAATACTTTGGAAAAAACCGCAACTTTCTAGCATTATTCAAAGATATTATTATTAAAAATAATAATAAATTATTTTAACAATTAGTTTTGTTAACTTAAATTCATTATTACATTACTCTAATTAAGAAGTGGACAAATAGCGGAAAGTTAAAAAAAAAATTTAACTTTCTAGCATAATTCTAAGAGATAATTAATTTAATAACATCATTCTTATAAGGAATCTGTATTATCGTTAAAGAATAACAGAAAATATTTAACGTCTTTTCAGACTAGATGGAGCTGTGAAAGAAAAATTATTTTAAATAATTGTATTCTGAAAAAAGATCTTCTCCTTTCGCTCCGCTGGGAATCGAACCACAGAACTACTGATTTCCGGTTCTGGTGCTTTCCCATTAAGCTACTAGAGAGATCGAGAGAAGAAACTTTTTTCAGAAAATACACGCATTCTTTTGCTAGATGGTACAAGTTGAATTTTTCAAGGAATCTGTATTATCATTAGATAATAACAGAAAATATTTCACGTCTTTTCAGACTAGATGGTGCTATGTAAGAAAAATTATTTTAAATAATTTTTTTCTGAAAAAAGAGCTCCTTTCGCTCCGCTGGGAATCGAACCTCAGAAGTACTGATTTCCGGTCAGGTGCTTTCCCATTAAGCTACTAGAGAGATCGAGAGGAGAAACTTTTTTCAGAAATACACGCATTATTTTGCTAGATGGTACAAATAAAAATTTTCAAGGAATCTGTATTATCATTAGAGAATAACAGAAAATATTTCACCTCTTTTCAGACTAGATGAGGCTATGAAAGAAAAATTATTTTAAATAATTTTATTCTGAAAAAAGATTTTCTCCTTTCGCTCCGCTGGGAATCGAACCAAAGAAATACTGATTTCCGGTTCAGTTGCTTTCCCATTAAGCTACTAGAGAGATCGAGAGAAGAAACTTTTTTCAGAAAATACGTGCATTAGTTTGCTAGATAGTATAAATCAAATTTTTCAAGGAATCTGTATTATCATTCGAGAATAACAGAAAATATTTAACGTCTTTGCAGACTGGGTGTAACTATAAAAGAAAAATGATTTTAAATAATTTTTTTCTGAAAAAGATATCCTTTCGCTCCGCTGGGAATTGAACCACAGAAGATAGTAGTAGTTCTGTGGTTCTATTTCCAGCGGAGCGAAAGGAGATTTTTTTTCAGAAAAATATTATTTAAAATCATTCTTATAATTAAATTGCTATAATTATCAAATAAATTAAATAACTATTTTAATTATTTAATATAAATAAATTTGGTTTCAATTAAAATTTTATAAACTATTGAATAAATTAATTAAATAATTATAAATTTAGGTCGAAATTGAATACTAAAATTTTAGTTTTATTCAAAAATAAATTATTCATTAAAATAATTTTTAAGTGCAATTTAAATGTTATAAAATTTCAACTATTATCCAAAAATTAAAAAATTATTATTTTATAATCATTTTAATGACTCTTCTTTTCATTCATAATATAACCCAATAATTAAAATGAATATAATAATTAAAGAAATATTTTTTGTTATAAATAATAGTAAATGGTTTAAACAATTATTTCTGTTAAATTTAATTGACTATTGCCTCTCTCTCTAACTAAAAAGTGGAAAACATATTAAAAATTTTGGAAAAAACCGCGACTTTCTAACTCTATTCTAAGAGAAAATTGCTAAAAACAATAATAAATTGTTTAAACAATTTACGTATTACATAATTAGCGCCAATAAAATTTACAAAAATGTCTTTTTTATGGGTGATTTTATGGGGTTTTCTTATGGAAAATACGTGTTAAACTTCATGGGGCTTGCGCAATATTTAAATATAATTTTTAAAAAATTTTGTGTGGATTTAAACAAATTTGGGTGCGATATGCATGAAAATTAAAAAAAAATTTTTTTAAAGATTTTCAACACCCTATCCGTCACTTTTTAATTAAGGATTGTGAGCCTGAGAGCTTTTATCTTCGGGATTACTTTTTAATATCGAAGTTTCTATCGCAATCTCGAGTCGATTGGAAGAACCGGACGTTCTTACCACCTCGAGTTTGGTCTTAAATCATCCTGTTTTTGTTTCCAGTTATAACGAGAGAAGTCTGAAAACAGTTGAACAATAGTCTTCGGTGAAAACTCTTCGTTATCAGGCAAACCAGCAAGGAATTAAAGGATTACGATATTAGTTTGCGAACAATGTCCCGTTTTCAATGGACGTTAAGATTCCTCCAATTTCAATTCGGCTTGGGAGTTTCTTGCGAAACTAAAATTTAAATTAGTCAAAAAAGTGTTTTGTAGCCTCTCCCTTCCATACTTTTCCTTCCCTACTTCACCTACTCCCACTCTTCCCCTACTTTCCCACTCTTCCCCTACTTCCCCTACCCACACTTCAACCTTCGCTTCCTCTCACTTTCCCAACTTCTTCCTTATCTACTTCCTCCTCCTCACCTTCCCTACTTTCTCTCTCCCATTTCCTGTACTTCTCCTACTTCCCCTACCCACACTTCAACCTTCGCTTCCTCTCACTCCCCCAACTTCTTCCTTATCTACCTCCTCCTCACTTCCCCTTCTTTCTCTCTTCCATTTCCTGTAGTTCTCCTACTTTCCCTACCCTCATTTCGTCTATTTCTACTCCCTTTACTTCCTCTATTTCTCCTCCCTTCATTTCCCTTCACTTAACCTACTTTCCCTCCCATCATTGCCCCTCACTTCGTCTACTTCTCCTCCCACCATTTCCACTCACTTCTACACGCTAATTTCTCTTACTCCCTCCCCTCATACCCCCTACTTCCCCTTTAATAATTTCTCATCACTTCTACTTCTCCCATCGTTTCCCTTCACTTCTGCACCCTAGTTTTTCCTATCCCTCCCCCTCCCCGCCCCTCACTTCCTCTACTCTCACATCATTTTCCCTCACTTCTACACCCTAATTTTCCATACCGCTCCCCCTACTTCCCCTCCCATCATTTTCCCTCACTTCTACTTCTTCCATCATTTGCCCTCACTTCTACACCCTAATTTCTTCTACCCCCTCCCCCTCTTCTCACTTCCCCTACTTTCCTTACTTCTCTCATCATTTTCCCTCACTTATAGACCCTTATTTCCCCTATCACTCTCCCTACTGCCCCTCCCATAATTTCCCCTAACTTCCCCTCCATAGAAAAAAGTACGATGGACGATAATCTAATCCAAATAATTCGGGGTAATTTAGGTAATCCAAGTAATCCACTTGTAATTAGGATAATCCGAAGTAATTTAAGTAATCCAATTAATTAACTCGTAATCGAGATTAATCCAGATAATTTTGAGTGATTTATAGGTAATCCAAATAGTTTTCTACTATTTTGTTGAAAATTCGTCTTTTTCGGTAGAAACAATTTTGTTGAGGCCATGTGACGAGTGGGTCACGTGACCGGATTCCTACCTTACCGACACTTTTTTTATTTGTAAACTTATTTTCACACGAATAGCCACATCGAGTTGAAAATTTGGGATAATAAATAAGAAGCACTAAGAAAGGTGGGTCTGATACTAAATTTTTATAATTATGAAAAAACTTTTTTTTGTAAATAATTTTTTCGTGTTTTTTTCATGATTATTAAAATTTAGGACCAGACCCACCTTTCTTAGAGCTTCTTATTTATTATCCCAAATTTTGAACTCGATGTGGCTATTCGTGTGAAAATAAGTTTACAAATAAAAAAAGTGTCGGTAAAGTAGGAATCCGGTCACGTGACTTATTCGTCACATGGCCTTAAAAAGTAATTTTTTGTTTGGTAATTTTGTTGCACAATTTGACTGCTTTAAGTTTTTTTTTTTTCAAAGTACTTCCATAATTCATCTGTTTTGTTGAAAATTAATCTTTTTGGATTGAAAATTCAACTACTTTGGCAGAAAATTTAACTATATTGTTGATAATTCGTTTTATTTTTGGTTTAAGGCCATGTGATGAGTGGGTCACGTGACTAGATTCCTACCTTATCGGCACTTTTTTTATTTCCTAACTTATTTTCACACGAAGCACCACATCGAGTTGAAAATTTGGGATACTAAATAAGAAGCACTAAGAAAGGTGGGTCTCGTCCTGAATTTTTAAAATTATGAAAAAAGTTTTATTTGTAAATAATTCTTTTTTGCTTTTTTCACGATTATTAAAATTTAGGACCTGACCCACCTTTCTTGGTGCTTTCTATTTATTATCCCAAATTTTCAACTCGATGTGGCTATTCGTGTGAAAATAAGTTAGGAAATAAAAAAGTGTCGGTAAGGTAGGAATCGGGTCACGTGACCCACTCGTCACATGGCCTGAAAATTTAAATATTCCATTTTTCGTTGAAAATGAATATTTTTTAGTTTAAAATTCAATTACGTGGTTGAAAATTCGTTGTTTTAGTTAAAAATTAATTTGTTTAACTGAAAATTTCACTTTTGGTGAAAATTTGTTTTTCTTAGTAGAAAATTCATGGATTTTGTGGAAATTTAGTTTTTTTAGTAGAAACTAATCTTCTTAGTTGAAAATTTAACTATTTTGGTGAAAAATTGTTGTTGTTTTTTGGTTCAGAATTTATTTAAAAATTTTTTTTTTTAATATTCCTGTTGAAGACTCATCACTTTAGTTAAAAATGAACTATTTTATTAAAAATTAATTTTGTTTGGAAAAAATTAATTTTTTAACTGAAAATTTTTTTTGGTAGAAAATTAATTTTCTTTGTTGAAAATTTATTTTGCAATTGAAAACTTAACAGTACCTGTTGAAAATTCATCATTTTAGTTGATATTTCATCTCTTTGGTTGAAAATTTATCTAGTTCGTTAAAAATTAATTTTTTAACTGAAAATTTAAATATTCCATTTTTGATTGTCAATTTTTCTTTTATAGTTGATAATTCATCATTTTAGTTTAAAATTCATAATTTCAATTGAAAATTTATCTCTTTGGTTGAAAATTGAACTATTTTGTTAAAAATTCATTTTTCTTTCGGTTGAAAATTAATTTTTTTAACTGAAAATTTAATTATTCCATTTTTGATCATTCATTTTTCTTTTTTAGCTGAAAATTCATGTCTTTTGTTAAAAATTTGTCTTTTTTGGAAGAAAACTAATCTTCTTGGTTAAAATTTCCTGTTTTTGGTTGAAAAAATTTTGCATTTTAATATTCCTGTTGAAGACTCATCACTTTAGTTAAAAATGAACTATTTTATTAAAAATTAATTTTGTTTGGAAAAAATTAATTTTTTAACTGAAAATTTTTTTTTGGTAGAAAATTAGTTTTCTTTGTTGAAAATTTATTTTGCAATTGAAAACTTAACAGTACCTGTTGAAAATTCATCATTTTAGTTGATAATTCATCTCTTTGGTTGAAAATTTATCTAGTTCGTCAAAAATTAATTTTTCTTTTGGCTGAAAATTAATTTTTTCAACTGAAAATTTAATTATTATATTTTTGATTATCAATGTATTTTTTCTAGTCGAAAATTCAGCTATTTGATTCAAAATTCATGTGCTTTGTTAAAAATTTGTTTTTTTTTTGTTAGAAAATTAATCTTCTTGGTTAAACTTTCTTTTCTTTCTTTTTTTTTTTTTTTGAAAAATTAACTACTTAATTACAAATTCTTTTTTTTATGAAGAATAATTTTTTTAGCTGAAAATTGAAATATTCTCTTTATTGATTGTAAATTTATCTTTATAAGATTAAAATTGAACTATTTAGTTGAAAATTTTCTTCAACTGTTTTTGAAAATTTATTGTTTTTGTTTATTGTTGAAAATTAATTCTTATTACTGAACATTCCATTTTTGGTTAAAAATTGAACTTTTTCATTTGAAAATTAAATTATTTGGTAAAAAATTAATTTGCTTTGTAAGAAATTCAACAATTTTGTTAAAAAGTCTTTTTTAAATTCAACTGTGTTGTTGAAAATTCGTCTTTTTGGGTTGAAAATTGATCTATTTTGGTAGAAAGTCCATTTCTTTGGTTGTAAATTAAACTATATTCTTTGAAAAAATACGTTATTTTTTTGTTTAAAATTAATTTTTTATTGAAAATTCAACTAGTTAGTTGAAAGTTATTAAAATTTCGTTTTTTGGGGAGAAAATTAAGATTCTTGGTTGAAAACTGAATTATGTTTTTCAATACTTTTTTTAAAAAATAAACAAAAAATTTTTTGGTTGGAGATGCATCATTTTAGTTGAAAATTCATCTCTTTGGTTTAAAATCAACTATTTTTTTTAAAAATTCGTTTTTTAGGTAAAAAGTTAATTTTAAAAATTGAAAATCTAACTGTTCCATCTTCCATTTTTGGTTGAAAATGTATCCTTTTTAGTGTAAACTTTAACTGTTTGGTTGAAAATTCGTCTGGTTTTTTTTTGTTGAAAATTTTTTTTTTCAGATGAAAATTGATTTTGCAGATGAAAATTTAACAATTCCATTTTTGACTAAAAGTGAGCATTTTTAGTTGAAAAATCATGTATTTAGTTAAAAAATCATGTATTTAGTTAAAAATTCTTCTTTTTCGATAGAAAATTAATCTCCTTGCTTGAAAATTCAACTATTTGTTTAAAATTTAATTTTTATTTTTCTGAGAATTTAACAGTTCTGTTAAAAAGTAGTCCTTTGTGTTAGAAAATTCGCGTGAGTCTATAGTTTAGGCGAAGTAATCCACCGGAGTAATCCTGTGTTATCCGGGGTAATCCTATGTTATCCGGGGTAATCCCATGTTATCTGGAGTAATCTTAGGTAATCCAGAGTAATTCTTTATATAGAAGTAAATCCATTGTAATCCGCTATAATACAGAGTAATCCGATGTTAT
>CAKNYM010045470.1:4770-15653 GCA_932195095.1 Andricus curvator
TAAAATCATCTTCGGAATTTTTTAATTTGTTGAAAATTCCTTGGAATTCTTTAAAATACCCGAAATTAATTCAAATCTTTTGAAATTCCTTGCAATTGTTTTAAGCTCTTAAAAATTCCTTGGAATATTTACAAAAACCATAAAATCTTTCAAATTCTTAAAATAAAATTTTAACATTTGGAAATATTCTGAAATATTTGAAAATCTCTTGAAATGTTTGAAATAATTTTGAAATTCCTCAATTTTCGGGAATAAATACTTTAAAATTTAATTAAAATATTATAAAATCCCTTGATATCCGTTAAAAATCTCTTAGAATTTTTGTAAATATCCTAAAACCGTATCGGTTCCATAAAATCCTTCCAAATCTTCCGAAATTCTTTAGAACCGCATCCATTTTTTTTCAAATCCCTTAAAATTATTATCCTTGGAATCTTTTAAAGCTTTTGAAAATTCCTTGGAATTTTTTAAAATACGATAAAATCTTTAAAAGCCTTTGAGATGTTTAAAATTGTTGAAATCTATTGAAATTCCTTAGCATCTTGTCTAATATCTTAAAATCTTTAAAAAAATGTTAATGTTTGGAAATAACTTGAAATATTTTAAAGTTTCTTCAAATGTTTCAAATCCTTTGATAGCCTTCAACTGTTGTGAATAATATCTTTCAAATTTTATTAAAATATTATAAAATCCCGTGAAATTACATCAAATTTGGTGATATTCCTTGAAATATTTGAAGTTTTATGAAATCCTTTGAAAATAAATTATTGAGAGCCTTTAAAAGAACTGAAATCCTCTGAAATCTTATAGAATTTCTTGAAATCCCTTGAAATTCTTTTAAAAATCCTATGAAATATTTTTAAATCTTGTGAATCTTCTGAAATCCCATGGAATCCTTTCAAATATCTTACCTTGGCCTAATAAAAAAAATGTTGTTTAATTTTGCGGGTAGTAATAATTTAAAAAAATTGTTAAAAAATACTTTCTTTTTATGGATATTTTTGTACAGACTGATGGAAAGAACAAAAAAATGTTGATCTAATTATACCGATTGAAGTCTTTATGTGACGTAATTTATGGATAGCGCCTGATGGGCAATATTTAAAGAATATTTTGATTTCGAGACTGACTGGAAATGAGTTTTGACTCGATAAGAAAATGAAGCTCAATTCTATCGAGTTGGAGAAAGATTTATTGACAAGAACGTGGTTATTCAAAATGATCCGTTATTTGGGATAATCAGTGTCATGTTTATTTGATCGTGAAGATTTGTTGAACTCTGTAATTTGTTATAAAGTTAGCAAAATGAGTATAAGACGGACAAAGTGATTCTATTTGTATAAGATAGGCCGTTAAATTCCATAGTATTGTATGCCTGACTTGAAAATAATTAACTAAATAATTAAATAATTAATTAATTTGTAATTGAGAGAAGCGCGAGAGCTAGGCATGTAATTAATTGCGGTCTGTATAAGATTGTTATGTTAAGTATAATTTAAGGAATGTGGTTGACGACGATTTTGATGGTGATTCTTGTCAGTTGTGAGAAAAGGTTGAGCCTACTCACTGCTAAAAATCACCACTGAAATCATTTATCAAATGGTCTGTACATAATTCTTAACATTAATGACACCAAAGTAAAATGTTGCTGGTATCAGTAGACTTTATGCATCGAAAACTACGAGTCCTTTTTCAATGTTTCCATTTCCATTTTTCCATTTCATTTTTTCAATCTAGCCAATTTTATGTGACTTTTTACCTGAGTAATTTCGAAAATGCTGATCCTTTTTTGTTTAATAGAAAAGCTAAGGAAAAAAGAAATTTGAAGACAAGATTGTATTCAATTTTGAATTTGGATATTGCTTATTCTGCGAATTAAATTATTTTTTTCCGCGAGATCGACTTTATTGAATCCTGTTGCAATTACAGAAATAATTAAAGTTCTTTAATTTTCCGTGTTATTTTCAAAATAGTATTTTTGTTAACTACGTCGTTTAAATATTGATCCGTTTTTAAGAAACTCTTTTAGGATAATAGGGAACATGCATAAAATTAATAATAAGCCGCTGATGTAGAGCGATATAAATATTTTTTTTATAAACGTGTATATGTAGGAGGATGTCTGTAAATAAATTGCGTTTATTGTGAAAATACTTATTTTGTTGACAATATTTTTTCTATTCGCCCTATTCTAGTTTTGTTAATTTATTTGCAACTTTTTACATTTTTATTTTAATCTAAATGAGAAAAATAGAAAATATGTGTATTAATTTTAGTATTGTTTAAAAGACTTAGATTAATATTGTTAATTTTTTATTTCCAAACATTTGATTTTGGGATTTTTTTAAAATGCAAAAGAATAGTTTTATCTCAAATTCATGCTAACGGTTTCAAAAAAAAATGTCTGAATTAATTACTTATATTTGATAAATTATAAGTTTCCAAGTATTTTTAACTAATTTTGAATCGTGAAAAGTTATTATTTTTCGGTATAAATAATAAAGTTGATGAATTTCAATGACAATATTTTTAAGTTAACATATTTGATCATTATTTAAACAATTTTCATTTGTTTAAACCACTTTTCGCCTGTTAATCGTAACACGTTTTTTTCTGAGTTAATGACACAACGAATATTGAAAGTAATATTTTTTTGTTTAGGATATTTGGCAATTGTTTAAACAATTTTTTCATCCTAATATAATATAGGAAAGATGGAGAGAATTCTAGTTTAAAAAATGATTATTGTTTAAACTAGTAAATGTATGAGATTATGTAATAAATATGTATTAATGTAAGAGATTAAAAAGAAAAGAATTTTCACCACTTTTCGTATGAAAAGGCACAAGTGGATGATTATTAATTGTTTAAATAATTGTAAAACGCAATAAATATCACTCTTAACATTCATTACCTGCATCATCAATGACTTAAAATAGTAACTTTTCAATGTTTATATTGGAAATACATTAAACAAATGAAATTTGTTTAAATAATTGCCAAATATCGTTAAAAAAAAGATTACGCTCAATATTCGTTAACTGTGTTATTAATTTCCGAAAAAAATAATTTTCTATGATTCACAAGGGAAAAATTGTTTAAGCAAATTAAATTTCTTTAAATAATTACCAAATATCTTTAAAAAAAATATTATTCATGAAGTTCATCAATTTGATCATTTATCCATAAAAATAATAACTTCACGATTTAAAAGCGAAAACAAATTTTTTAAACAATTCATAATGTCAAAAAATAGTTTGAAACTTGTTATTTTTCGAATAAAAATATAATTTATAGTGAAAAAGTTTGAAAAAATACCGTCTGTAGCATCAATTTTACATAAAACTGCTATTTTGCATTTTTTCGGGCATTTTCCGGGCACAATACAAAAGGATTTAGGGGGTTAAGATTAAAAGTTATTAGGTGGAAATTACTCCTTCAATATTCCTTAAGAACTGAATAAACTTTAATTTAAAACCATTGAATAACAAGTACTTCTTTTTTCAAGAAATCTGTATTATCATTAGAGAATAACATAAAATATTTAACGTCTTTTCAGACTAGATGGAGCTATGAAAGAAAAATTATTTAAAAATAATTTTTTTTCTGAAAAAAGAAGTTCTCTTTTCGCTCCGCTGGGAATCGAACCACAGAACTTCTGATTTCCGGCCAGTTGCTTTCCTATTAAGCTACTAGAGAGATCGAGGGAACAAACTTTTTTCAGAAATACACGCTGTATTTTGCTAGATGGTACAAATCAAATTTTTCAAGAAATCTGAATTATCATCAGACAATAACAGAAAATATTTAACGTCTTTTTAGACTAGATGGAGCTATGAAAAAAAAATAATTTTTTTCTGAAAAAAGATCTTCGTCTTTCGCTCCGCTGGGAATCGAACCACAGAATTACTTATTTCCGGCCAGGTGCTTTCCCATTAAGCTACTAGAGAGATCGAGGGAAGAAACTTTTTTCAGAAATACACGCATTATTTTGCTCTATGGTACAAATCAAATTTTTCAAGAAATCTGTATTATCATTAGAGAATAACAGAAAATATTTAACGTCTTTTCAGACTAGATGGAGCTATGAAAGAAAAATTATTTTAAAATAATTTTTTTCTGAAAAAAGATCTCCTTTCGCTCCGCTGGGAATCGAACAACAGAACTACTGATTTCTGGCCAGGTGAATTTCCATGAAGCTACTAGAGAGATCGAGAGAAGAAACTTTTTTCAGAAATACACGCATTATTTTGCTCGATGGTACAAATCCAATGTTTCAAGAAATCTGTATTATAATTAGAGAATAACAGAAAATATTCAACGTCTTTTCAGACTAGATGGAGCTATGAAAGAAAAATTATTTAAAAATAATTTTTTTCTGAAAAAAGAATTTCTCCTTTCGCTCCGCTGGGAATCGAACCACAGAACTACTGATTTCTGGCCAGATGCGTTCCCATTAAACTACTAGAGAGATCCAGAGAAGAAACTTTTTTCAGAAATACACGCATTATTTTGCTCGATGGTACAAATCAAATTTTTCAAGAAATCTGTATTATAATTAGAGAATAACAGAAAATATTCAACGTCTTTTCAGACTAGATGGAGCTATGAAAGAAGAAAAATTATTTAAAAATAATTTTTTTCTGAAAAAAGATCTTCGCCTTTCGCTCCGCTGGGAATCGAACCACAGAACTACTGATTTCCGGACCGGTGCTTTCCCATTAAGCTACTAGAGAGATCGAGAGAAGAAACTTTTTTCAGAAATACACGCATTATTTTGCTAGATGGTACAAATCAAATGTTTCAAGAAATCTGTATTATCATTAGAGAATAACAGAAAATATTCAACGTCTTTTCAGACTAGATGGATCTATGAATGAAAAACTATTTAAAAATAATTTTTTTTCTGAAAAAAGATCTCCTTTCGCTCCGCTGGGAATCGAACCACACTACTGGTTTACGGCCAGGTGCTTTCCCATTAAGCTACTAGAGAGATCTAGGGAAGAAACTTTTTTCAGAAAAACACGCATTATTTTGCTAGATGGTACAAATCAAATTTTTCAAGAAATCTGTATTATCATTAGAGAATAACAGAAAATATTTAACGTCTTTTCAGACTAGATGAAGCTATGAAAAAAAAATTATTTTTAAATCATTTTTTTCTGAAAAAAGATCTTCGCCTTTCGCTCCGCTGGGAATCAAACCACAGAACTACTGATTTCCGGCCAGGTGCTTTCCCATTAAGCTACTAGAGAGATCGAGAGAAGAAACTTTTTTCAGAAATACACGCATTATTTTGCTAGATGGTACAAATCAAATATTTCAAGAAATCTGTATTATCATTAGAGAATAACAGAAAATATTTAACGTCTCTTCAGACTAGATGGAGCTATGAAAAAAAAATTATTTTTAAATAATTTTTTTCTGAAAAAAGATCTTGGCCTTTCGCTCCGCTGGGAATCGAACCACGGAACTACTGTTTTACGGCCAGGTGCTTTCCCATTAAGCTACTAGAGAGATCGAGAGAAGAAACTTTTTTCAGAAATACACGCATTATTTTGCTAGATGGTACAAATCAAATTTTTCAAGAAATCTGTTTTATCATTAGAGAATAACAGAAAATATTTAACGTCTTTTCAGACTAGATGGAGCGATAAAAGAAAAATTATTTTAAAATAATTTTTTTCTGAAAAAAGATCTTCTCCTTTCGCTCCGCTGGGAATCGAACGACAGAACTACTACTATTACTGAGCGAAAGGAAAAGATTTTTTTTCAGAGAAAAATGATTTTAAAATAATTTTTCTTTCATAGCTCCAGCTAGTCTGAAAAGACGTTAAATATTTTCTGTTATTCTCTAAAGATAATACAGATTTCTTGAAATTTTTGATTTGTAACATCTAGCAAAATTATGCGTGTATTTCTGAAAAAAGTTTCTTCTCTTGATCTCTCTAGTAGCTTAATGGGAAAGCACCTGACCGGAAATCAGTAGTTCTGTGGTTCGATTCCCAGCGGAGCGAAAGGTGAAGATCTTTTTTCAGAACAAAATTATTTTAAAAGTACTTTTTTTCATTTTTTCGAAAATCGAGCTTTTCCTATTAAAAGTCCAATGTTAATTTCAAAGTTAAATGCTTCAAATTGACAATAAATTATGAAGCTTTGAGTTTTTCTATTGCATAATTTTGAACGTTTAAAATTATACTTATACTAATTTTTAATTAATTTTAAAAATACTGTTTCAATTTGGAATTATAATTTGAAGTTCCTTATTTTTATTGTTTTTTGAAGAATTATTTGATTTTAAATTATTTATAATAGAACAGTATATTCAAATAATATTTGAAATAGCCCATTTTTACCGCATTAAATGTTTAATTTTTTTATTTAAATTATAGTTTTTGTATTTTAAATTCTTTACTTTCAAACCTTCGATGGCGAAAAGGTTGCAATTTTGAATTCGCTTTAAAGCATGGAATTTTCTCACTTTTAGAGACTTCTAATATGTAAATTTTTTTATTTTAAAAGTTTCAATTTTAAAATGTTTCTTTTCGAAGACTTATTAAAAATTTTAACTTTATATTTTTTAACTTCTATACTTTCTAACTTTTAACTTGAATGGTTCAAATTGACAATAAATTTTTAATTAAAAACTTCTTTATTGTTTAATTTTGAAAATTCAAATTTAACTTATGTACAATTTTGGATTTCGTTTTAAAATTATTGTTTAAATTTGGAATTATAATTTGAAGTTGATGTTATTTTATTGCTTTTTATATAATCGTTCAATTTTAAATTAGTTACAAGGAAAGCATAAATTATGTGTTTTAATTTTTTTATTCTTTAAAAGACTTTTAGATTGAAATTGTTAATTTCTCACTTGTAGAGGCTTCAAATATTTAAGGCTTTTATTTTAAAAGCTTTAATTTTAAATTATATCGTTTAGAAGACTTATTAAAAATTAAAATTTTATATTTTTCAATTCCTCAAATTTTACCACTTTTTATTTTATAAGTTGAACGCTTCAAATTCACAATAAATTTTTGGTTTCAAACTCCATACATTTTTATTGCTTTGAGTTTTTTTATTGTTTAATTTTGAAAATTTCAAATTTAAATTGCTTCAATTTTAAATTTCTTCTTTCAAAAAGAGATACACAATTTATAGAATCGAAATTTTATATTTTTTAATTCCTAAAATTTGACCATTTTTAAGTTAAATGTTTCAAATTGACAATAAATTATAAAGCTTTGAGTTTTTCTATTATTTAATTTTGAACATTAAAAATTTAATTTATACATTTTGGAATTAAGTTTAAGGTTATTGTTTAAATTTGGAATTATAATTTAAAGTTGATGATTTTTTATTGCTGTATTTTTATTTATTTTTATTATTTTTTCTATTTTTAAAGCTTCAATTTTTAATTGATTCTTTCAGAAGATTTATTAAAAATTAAAACTTTATATTTTCCAGTTCCCAAAATTTGCAATTTTTTATTTTTGAAGTTGGATGCTTCAAATAACCAATAATTTTTTATTTCAAACTCCATAAATTTGTAATGCTCTAGTTTCCTTATTGTTTAATTTTGAACGTTTACAATTTAACTTATATACAATTTTCGAATTCACTAATTTTTTTAATTATTTTTTTATTACAAAGAATGATGATTGAAATATTTTGCAACTTTAATTAAAATTAAATTAAATTAAAAATAATTATATTAATATAATACAAATAATAATAATAAATTATATATAATACCAGATATTATATTATTTATTGATTTATAATTATTTATTATTATTTGTTATTATTATTGAATAATTAATTTGAAGTTGATGATTTTTTATTGCTTTTTATATAATCGTTTAATTTTAAATTATTTATAAGGAAAAAAACACGTATTATTGTTGTATTCTTTAATAGACTTGCAGTTTGAAATTGTTTTAATTTCTATTTCTCCCTTGTAGAGGCTTCCAATATTTTAATTTTTAATTTTCATCGTTTCAGTTTTTTCTTTTTTTCTTTTAGAAGATATATACAAAATTATAGAATCGAAATTAAAAATTTTTTAATTCCTACAATTTGAAAAATTTTAAGTTGAATGCGTCAAATTGACAATAAATTATAAAGGTTCGAGTTTATTTTTTTGAACGTTTAAAATTTAATTTATACCATTTTGAAATTATTTAAAAAATTGTTTAAATTTGGAATTATAATTTGAAGTTGATGATTTTTTTATTGCTTTCCATATAATGATTAAATTTAAAATTATTTATAAGGAAAACAGAAAATATGTGTATTAATTTTTCGAAGTGTGTCGTCCCGAAATTCGGGACTAGTCCAATATTTTTTATAATATTTTTGAGTATTTAAATTTGTTTTTTAGTTTTTCTTTAAATCAAATAATTTAAATTTTCTTTAAGTTCAAGTTTTTTATTTTAAAGTTAAAGCTTCAAATTTAAATTGTTTCTTTTCGAAAACTTATTAAAAATGAAACTGTATTTTTGAATTGCTATAATTTCCAATCTTTTTTAAGTTTAATGCTTAAAATTAATAATAAATGACAATTATTTAAAGCTTAAAAATTCTTTATTGTTTAATTTTGAATGTTTCAAATACAATTTCTAATCATTTTAATTGTTTAAATTATTGTTTAAATGAATTATAATTTGAAGTCGTGGCTTTTTTATATCTTTTTTATGACAGTTCAATCTTAAATTATTTATAATAAAATAGAATATTCAAATCATATTTGATGTAGAGCGATATAAATATTTTTTTATGAAGGTTGAAATTGTTTATTTTTTCTCACTAGTAGAGGCTTCCAACATTTAAGGTTTTTATTTTAAAACCTTAAATTTTAAATTATTTTGTTTAGAAGACTTGTTAAAAATTGAAACTTTCTATTTTTTATTCGAATAAATTGCAATTTTTGAAGTTGAATACTACAAATTGACAATAAATTTAAAAACTTTGAGTTTCTTTATTGTTAAATTTTAAACGTTTTACATTTAACTTTCTAATAAAATTAAATACAAATAATAAATAAATAAAAATTATTATATATAAATTAAAATTTAAAGTTTTGTTGATTTTTTATTTCTTTTTGTATAATGAGAGGGATCACAGATAGATCTCTATTGAAAGTTAAGAATTTTAAATTATATTAAAATCAAATTCAAAATCCTATTTAACGTCCAATACTCAAGTGATATATTATAATTAATTCAACCTTTTAAAATTTTAATTCAAATGTCATTAATTAATTTTTATAATTAAAATTAAATTTGTTATTACAGCTTTAATATAGAGCTTTAGGCGCGTCTAGAAAAATAATAAAAAGCATATGTATAATATTAAAGCACTTAAATAAATTATTTATAAAAAAATATAATATAAAATAAAGATAAAAACATATATCGTAATACAAATACAACTTTATAAGTGCAACAAGTTTCAAGTGCGAAAAAATATTGTGCATAAAAAATAAATATTCTTATAAAAAATGCAAGTTGAAATTAACCAAATTTTAAACATTCAAAACATTTTTAAACATGTTGGAAAATTAAAATAGTTAAAAAAATGTATAGTAGTGTCTATATAATTGTTTAATTAATAAATTTTTATTTTTGTCGAACTTTTTTATATTCCCTTGAATGGATTTGCAACAATCTACGTATATCCAATTTTCCGAAATAAATTTTTTAATGATATAAATAATTAAAAAATCATTTAACATTCATTAAAAATATAATTTTTTTATAAGAAGTTTGTTTCTTCTTTTCTACGTGTAAAAATAATTATTTTCTTTTCTTTTTACCTTCTGTTACCCTTTTTCTCGTTAAAGATAGTTGTCCCAAAACTCAGATGTCGGAAAAAAAAAGTTTTTATATTATTTTAAGAATCAAAATAATATTATTGACGATGTCATTTCCAATAAAAATTATTATTTTTAATGAAAAAATTTTTTAAACTGCGCAAAAAATGATCTTAATAATGTTTTTTGCAACTGCATTTTTTCCTAACATCCCTTGTTACCAGGTTTTGAAAAATGGTTAAATTTTAGTAAATAAGGGCTCTACAGTTTCCAATTTTGAAAGTAAATTATTCGCTGCTTGAAATCGTAAAATCAATTTTTTTTAATTTCAAACAATTAACCATATTTGATAATTATTTACTTATTTTCAAAATTTGAAGCAGCAGATTTGTAGAAAATGTCCCCGAAAAAATATGCCACGATTTATTAAAATTCAACCATTTTTCAAAAATAGTAAAAAAAATTCAATTGTAAAAAACATTGTTAAAATAATAATTTTTAGAAAGTTTTAAACTTTTATAAGAAAATTTATAAGTTTTTTTTTTTTTGAAAGACATTACTGACATTACTGATTTCAATTCTTGAAATTAAAGAAAAAATTTTTTTTCCTCAGACCTGATTTTTGGTACGACAACTATTTTCGGCTAAAGTTGTTTATTTTTGCTTGAAAAGTCTACTATTATATTTTTGCTTGAGGATTCATTTTTCTTGGTTAAAAATTTTATTATTTGTTTGAAAATTCAATTATTTATCTACAAATTCAACTTTTTTTTAAGTCACACTTCTTAGTTGAAAATTCAACTTTTTTGTTGAAAATTTATTTTTTGGGCTAAAAAATCAACTATTTTAGTAGAAAATTCAACTATTTGGTTAAAAATAAACTTCTTTGTTGAAAATTCATATTTAAAGTTAAAAGTTGTTTATTTTTGCTTGAAATGTCTACTACTATATTTTTGCTTGAGGATTAATTTTTCTTGGTTAAAAATTTTATATTTCGTTTGAAAATTTAATTATTTATCTACAAATTCAACTTTTTTGTTGAAAATTTATTTTTTGGGCTAAAAAATCA
>CAKNYM010045475.1:0-19041 GCA_932195095.1 Andricus curvator
AGCGGGTAAGTTGAAAAGCTTTTCAATTTAAGGCCATGTGAGCATAAGATCAACATTTTTTTTGACATTTTTTTCAAAACCAACTTACGTTCACACGAAACGCGATATCGAGTTGAAAATTTGGGAAATCAAATGAGAAGCACTAAGAAACGTTTGTCTGGTCCTAAATTTTTATAATTATAAAAAAGTTTTTTTTTTTGAAAATTTTTTAGTTTGCTTTTTTCATAATTATACCGTTATGTAGCATATACTCAGTTTCCTTCATTTCAATGCCATTAAATGGCCTTTCATTAATTTCACATTCATGCCAATGCCTTTTAATGCTGTTCATTTTAAGTTTTTATTTTAATGCGTTTCATTGCGCCTTGCGCATTAATAAGCATTCAGACAAAAATGCAATTAAAACGCATTGAAACGTTCCAATGCGTTCCAATGAACTCCTTGTTACCGGGAAATCACTAATAATACTAGCATAGTGTAACAAAAACTTTTTTTCGAATTTATATTTGAAAAAGAAAAATTTGTACACATTTAAAATTCCTATTTCTGTCGCGCCTATTCCGCCATCTTGATGTGACGTAGCTAGCCGCCAAACGCTTGTAAATAAGCCGGGCGATTCACGCTTTTTTCATAAAAATGCAAAAAAATCAGCACTACCATTGGTGTTTTGTACCTCCATGCAAGAACACGTTTGTCAAAAATTCAGGAAAATTATTCATATCTATACCCAAAGGTGAGGAACGAAAAAAACGGTACAAAATTGTTCGTCGTGACATGTGCCCTATAACCCGTGCAGAAATCGCCAAGTTTGTTCCATGTTCCAGACTTGGGCCAGGCTGGGCGCCCCTAGCCTGGATCTAGCTCGAATTTTGCAATGGCTCGAGCTTGGGCCCAGCTAGTGTCAAAGTTCCAAAAATTGACGACAGATGGCGTCGTACTATTCTCTTTGTTTACTTATTCCTTTGAAGTTTCGAGCGTGAATCTTTACAAAGTGGCTAATTTGGTATAAATTAACATTCTTAAAGTATCTTGACAGGTAATTCGAGTCATAATTTGAGCCAAACTGAACATATAAATTTTGTGTGAGTGATTGAGAATAGTGGCGATGGTGCTGATGATGATGGTCGATGAACAAAATACAAATCATCATTGAAATTAAATTGCGATAAAAATGCCTAAAATAAAAAGCACTCTGAGAGTCCGGAGGCATCGAGCACTCGGCAGTATCCCATATTTACGCGGTGAAAGTGCAAGTAAGTACTTATATTAATTATAAATAATATTTTCACATCAAGATTACATGTGACTTCTAACCTCAAATTGAGAAAACTTTTTCATCGAATTATCGAGTGTAAATATATTGTCGATGTATGTAATGATGTTTAAAACTTTAATTTACAAAACAAGCATGGCGGACGTAATATTTAATATTTCTCCTTAATTTCGACTTTTAATTAAAAAAATTAACAATGGCTGGGAATCGATAATAAACTAGGGCCAAGCCTGGGCCAAGCTGGGCGATCGAGCCTGGCAATATAACCTGGCCCTAGCCAGATTTGGCGTTTCATTCAAGCTTGGCCCAGGCTAGATCGCCAGGCCAGGGCCTAGTTTTGCCAAGCCTGGGCCCTGTTTGGGCCATGACCAAATTTCTACACGGGAATAACCACATCTTTAACGTCAACAGTATATTGTTGCGAAGATCATTTCAACGTAAGAAAATATTTTTATTTAAAATAGAAAACTATCAAATATGCTTTTTTGATAACATGAAGCCCGTACTTTACTGATATTCAACAGTGTTATATATATGGGATGCCGGGACGTATGTGCACTTTAACCTTAAAATCAAATTGTTTATTTGCGCAACAAGTATTATAAAATTATATATTTTTTAACTTTGGAATCATGCTGCTATTTTTTAAAAAGAGTTTCCGCTAAAGAGCGAATATATATTTAATTCTTATATTTTATCAATTGCAAAATCAAAGTATTGAATGTTGAGGTTAAAGCTATCGCTTTATGTCAACATCTATAGCATCTATAGTCGATTATTTCGTTTCCTTTCTATTTCTTTTATTTAAACTAAAATAAATACGATATTATAATCTTGATCAAATAAATAACTTTAAATTCAATACAATACACCGGTTTGAATATTCAAAACGGTTTGAATACTTTTTCGCTTTCACTCCTCGAGTTTCAGCAACATTGAAACTGGAGCACTTCGCACAGAAATCACTTATTATAAGTGTACTCACTTTTGGCAAATTATCCGAACTGGCTGTAACGTATCCAGGCATATTGATACTTCATAAAAATAAACAATTTTTCCAAAAAACGTTGATTATTAATTATTCCGTTTTTTTTTCCAATCTGACCATGTATTTTCTTCGGTTTTGACGGCGCGTGACGTCACACCATGTGTTTCGAGTCGTGAGGGCGCCACATGTTTTCTTTTATAAATCGACATTTACGGTGGATATTTTATGACTTTTTAATAAATTATTATAAAATATTAAATAAACTAAATTAAGTTTTAATTTCACATTTTAATTCTTTGAGAGTCAAAGTTTATAAAAAACTCAACTATAAGGCAAACAAAATTTTTGTGGATGACCCTATTATATTATATATCTGTGAAAAATAGTTTCCAATGAAATTATAGTCTTATTATATTTTAATAACGAAAGTACCTAAAAATCCTGACGTGTTGCTAAACGTGAGGTTATGTTTGAAAATTGCATGCAATAAAACATATTTTTGACACATAATTAATATCACTTACCATCAAACTCAGGTATAAATTTCGCCAGATTCCATTCTTGTAATTTATTTTGCACGAAGTCATCCATAATTTTAATTAAAATGCACAAAACTAATAAAAATCAGAAACCTGAAGACAGAGCGACTCGCACAAAAAAAAACACGGTACAATACATCGATTGGCATGATCCTGATCGATTGGTATGGCTGAATCAAGCAACCAGCCGGATGCCCAATGCAACACTTTAACACAGTGCTGGTTCAAATAGATAGTTGATAAAATTAGATTTCCAATACGGCCGTGAGACCGAGGCATAGAATGCTTGTACCTGCATTGTAATATTTAGATATATTAATCATATTGGTTATTCGAAACTTTTCTCAACTATCGTTTTAATCAAACAAACTTTTCTTGCCATATTAGGCTTGATGATTTTCTTATTCGTAGGTGATAATGCTCAAATTCGTATGGCTGAGACAGCACAATTTTCTTTCTAATTTAGTTAGAAATTCTCAAGCAAACTCGGATTGCTACTAACCCGGTAAGAAGGCTTGAATAGAATAGAATTAAAAATTTAAGATTTCAGCGTGAAAGTAGAGATAATCCTATTATTTTTAATACCTGATTTTCCCTTCAGACTTCAATGTTCAAGAAAGTAATAAGTGGCTCAGAAATGCAATTCGCGTCTATTCACATAGTGTTAATGACTCTCTTTTCTATTCCAAAAAGAAGGTTAGATATGAAGTGTGTTCAATTCAGTTTAATTCATTCGCGAAATGTGTACATTGAATTTTCTGAATTACCGGTTTTTGAATTCAAGTTAGGAAGGGTCTATTACAGTGAATTCAAGTTTACATTGCGGAGAGATGGTGTGACTTCAATTCAAGAAATCTGAATTGATTTTATATGAAACGTATTATCCTCAATTCCAAATGGTATAACTGAATTGAATGAAATAGGATTTGTGATACCGAGATACCAAAAAGAATTTATGTATTATGAAAACATTAGTTAACTTGAATAATTAATTAAATAATTATTTAATTAGTTAATATAATTATACATACATATAGTAATAATAAATTCTTTAATAATCGTCAGTAAATTGTACGCAAATTCTATTAATTCAAGTCCAAGAGTCTAATGAATTGAATCTGTATTGAAACGTATAGCAGTTGCTTCTTTCTAATTACTGTTTCTGGTTTAAGAGAACGAAGGGAAAATCAGGTATTAACATGAATTGAAATTTTCAATCCTATTCTATTCAAGCCTTCTTACCGGGAACCTTAAACTATTTCTTTCAGTGGCATGATATAAAAAAGTACCCAGATAACATTCTGTTAGCACACTGATGGCGTATGTGCACGCAGATCTGCGGATCGACGCGCAGATTGTGCTCTCACCTGATGAGACATATGCGTCATCAATTGCCTGGCATATGTCTAGCAGAATCTGACGCATAATCTGCTACGCATATCGCTAGCAGATCCGACGCATATCTGCGACAAATATAAAATATTAAAATACATGCAACTTATATAAATGTAAAATAAAAAGCAAGTAATATATTTCATAAACATTTTATTTAAATATATAAAAAATATTTTTATATACAAAAAATGCGAAATTCCAATTCGCACTAGTGTGGACTTTATGTATGCGCAGTAGATGGAGTGTGGACTCTACGGGTTAAAATGAGAACAAAAAGGAATATCATGTTGGTTCGCCGGTACATGTGCACACATGAGTGCACATGTACCGGCGAACCACACGTCTTGAATTACGATTTCAAGGAAAAAAACCGCAATTCCAAGATTTTTTGAACATAGTGAAATCTTTCAATGTAATGGAAGTTGGAAAAAAGATCACGGCACAAAACATAACCCGATTTTATAATTATTAAGAAATTGGACGATTTCACGCGTTTGTATGCTGCGTTGGATTTTCACGCCATGCGACCTGTATGTAACAAAGGAAAATAGTTACCTTGACTTTTAATCCGTGTTATCTAACCATGCAGCACAAAATGATGCAAATAAGTGCGAAAACAACGCGACTCACTTGCGAGCTCGATGACATTCGCAAACTGGACATTTGCCGGCATGCGCGCGCATTCCTCGAGAAATGGTTCCCGCGAATTTTAAAAAACTATCATTTTCAAAGAAATCTTCATTTAAGTAGACTAATGAATTTTTTGTAATACTGATGTTGATTTGACGAACTTCATTATTCTATTTTTATAATATTCAATACATTCATGATGGCCTGGAAACATGGAGGAGATAAATAATTTTTTTAACAACGTTGTGTATAAATACCGGTACCGACAAAGAAAATGCGCGATATCACTTGAAAAATAACAAAAATTTGGTTATATTTTAAAAATTAATTTTGCCAGAAAAAAAATAAAGATAGAAATCGTAATTTTGAAAATTTTTCGATATAAAGTAAATTTTTGGATACTTTATATTTTTGTACATTTCCGGAAAATGAAGGAAACTTAAAGTTTTCAATTTTTCAACATTTCAAAAGTTTCAAAAAAATCCCAAAATTTTTTTAATACATATTTCAAAAATTTCCAAAAATCCAAAAAATGAAAAAAAAAATCCATATTGTTTTGAAAATGGTTTATAAAACTTTCTAATAAAATTTAATTTTATAAGTAATAACTATAGGAAAATTAAATGTTATTAGAAAGAATTCTGCCCTCATAGTGACTCCAGACTCTGCATCACATTCTCACGGTATTGTGTGATGCAGAGTGTGTTGGCCAAATGCGACTCATAGCGCTCGCAGATGTGTGCTCGACAGTCCATGCTGGCGAGATGAGTGCGTTATTGCACGCAGAACCTGACAATTACAATCTGCGGGTGATGTGCGTCGCACAATTGTTATCTGGGTACATTTGAATATACTCATGAATGCATAGTATACGGTTTATGTAATATGTTCACAAAATTAGAAAAAATATCGAATAACAAAATTGAACTTAAGAAGTGATTCAAGAACAACAAGAAATTCATTATTATAGGACAATACAGTTTCAAACTTTCCCAGCCGAAAGTTTATTGTCTGAGTGGTAGACTGATGCATTGCATCTATAAAGGAACAATGCATAATATATTATAAATGTATATTCGAATAAGAATCTTGAAAATAAGTCGAAAAAAATACTTACGCGTCACACTAAGCTTCATATTTTCCGTGGAAATCTCTGCTGTGTCTACCCGGCAAAAAATGTCAGATTAAAAAGTATTGCTTCACATTCACGAGATGTTCTCTGGAAATCTGCTTTGCGACAACCTCGGATTGGGACGGAAGCACAATACTTTTTAATGCGAAAGTTCGCATATAGCGTCTAAATCTTGAATACGTCTGAATGCAAAGTGAGATATTTCGCGTTCAATGCGTGTTAATGCGAGAGTTCTAATATGTTTCAATGCTATATAATGCGATTGAATGCGAAGCAAAATTTGTCTCAATGCTATTGAATGCGATTAAATGCGAAGCAGAACATATGCGTTTGTTAAGTATTGAATCGCATTCACGAGATGTTCTCTGGAAATCTGTTCTTCGACAACCTCGCATTCAAAGTGCAATACTTTTGAATACGTTTCAATGTGACATTTTTTGTAGGGTGTTCAACGCGGATGTGTGTTGAAAACCTTTTTTACAAATATGGCATGATTTTTGAGTTTCTTTTACTACATTTTGAATTTTGTGTACACTTTTTCTATGTTTATGTAAATTGGATCGTCCGCTGAAACTTTTTCCACATATTTCACACACTTCCATAGCACAGTATTAATGAAACACTTAAAGACTGGAAACTTTATACCTGCTTGCCAGTTCATTAGCAAATGGTCTTAATTCTAAAATTTTTTTTTTTTAATTCTCTAAAATGTTATGCCCTATTTGTAGCATTTACTCTCATTTACCCTCACCACCACTATAACGTTTAAAGTGGAAAGGGGTGATGATGTCTGACAAATTTGAAAATAACGTGCGGTCCAGCGCGGTCGACGGCTGCAGAGCGCGTGCAAATTATGAAGTTCTTTTTTTTATTTGTATAAATTAAAATATAAACATTTCCTTAACATGAGATCAATCATACGCCATAGCAACCGCAACGCTCATTATAACAAATTAAATAGTCCTGCAGGTCCTACATTAAGCATAGATTTAGATCATTCATACGCTTAGAAATAATTAATTATTATCCAAACACCGACAATCTTCTGATTATTAAATTGTAAAATCATAGAAATATGTATAAAAATGTATTATGTATAGAAATAAAAAATAATCTCAGCAAAAAGACATTATATTAATTCTGTGGGTTTTATTTATTTATTATTTATTTTTATAAATTAAAATATAAATATTTCTTCAACATGAGATCAATCATACGATATAACAGCGGTCGGGTATATGAGTTTGCTATTTTGCTATTGACTGAATAAAATTTTGCTAAGTTGCCTATCATAAGGGGCAAAGAGCAGTCTGACAAATTTGAAAATAACGCGCGGTCCAGCACGCTCTACGGCTGCAGAGCGCGTGCGCATTGGGGTCGACTGGATGGATCCTCCGCACGACATCTTGTGTGCAATGAGACCCAGATAACAATTGTGATATGCACATAACCTGCACTGTGTGATTCTCATGCTGCGCGTGCAAGAGAGTGTCCATTTCGCCATCATGGAATGATGGGCACGTGGCTGCGCGCGTTATGACTTGCATTTCGCTATCACATATGCCTTCACAAAATGTGAGCAAAATGCGACGCACATGTGACGGCATCATAAAGGCAAAATAGTTGTCAAACATCTTAAAGAAATAATAATAATAATATATATTATTGACTTTTTAAATTTATAAAGGTTAAATTTTCAACACATATGAAATTGGTGTACAAACTGGCATTACACATTCCTGACGAAATAAATAAATGTTTGCCGCGAAAGTAATTAAATGGAATTTTATTTTTACAATTATATAAAGATAAAAATAAATCTTCGTAATATTATAAATTTATATTTTAATTTTTAAATATAAACAGTACATCTGAAATTTTATTATTATATAATAATTAGTAATTATTATATATTTTATGTATTACATACATTATGAAGGAGATTTCTATATTAATAGAATTATTACTTTTTGAACTAAAAATTACCAAGTGCGTTTACGAATTTGAATGAAGCGGGCGCGCTTAGCAGAATCAAATGGTGGAAGATGGGAGGCTGATTTGACCAACGAAGTTGAACGTCTCTCCCAAAACCGCATGCATATAGTTTTGACATATGTTCTATGTTGACATATATTTCGACTAAATTTCGGCAACAGCTCTAGAGTGTTCTCGCGTGCTTTCTCTGTATTGTTGAAATTCCTCTTATATTTATTTGGTGCGTTTTCGCTATAACATCAGTGTAATATTAACGTACACATGGTGACTACCTAAATTTTGAATTGATTAATCCTAGTGGGCAAAAAAAACGGAGGACGTCTTTACGGCATCCACGACATTTTTACGACGTCGCAAAGACGTCCTATGTTCGTGTCGTAAAGATATCTTTAACACTTCTTTAAGACATTTTAATGTCGCAAAGATGATTTTACGTCATCTTTGCGACACGGACATACGACGTCGTAAGATGTGTTTTAATTTTTTGCCCACTGGGAATCCTAAACGAAGAAGTAATATATCCATACTTCTTTGTCCCCTTTTGGTGATTTCATATTCCTAACCTCAAAATTCGGAAAAATGTGAAACTCTTAATTGAAATAATTGAATCTTTTTTATAAATACTGTATTTGTTTGAAAAAACTTATTGAAAAAATTAACGGCTAACTTTTAAAAAAAGTATAAAGTAATCTGTCTAGACCTCGCAGTGCATACAAAAGTATATATTTAGTGGTGGCTGGATTATTAATAAAATACTGAAAAGGTTGAAAATTTTTAAGTATATTATACGTGCGTTGCTCCTGTTGCAAAATAAATTATTGATTTATAATTTAAATAAATAATTGCCATTAAAGAAACTCTGCTCATCGCCCTGTCGTGCGATAAATGCACGGAGAAAAAGGTCTAGTTAGGGTAACAAGGATTCTGGTTAGCCGTACTAGACAGTCTAGTAAAATATGAACCAACACGCTGTCTAGTTAAACACGCCAGACAGTCTAGTTAAACTCTGTCTAGTTAGAAATACAAGACATCTGGTATAAGTTACCAGACATCTAGTACCAAATGTATAGTGTTGGGAAAAAGTTTTTTTTAGGAAAATAAGTATGTTTTGAGGATCTTTAAGATAGGTTTCAAAATTTAAACAGCACAATAAAAATGAAGTTCGTTTATTAATCACTGGCCAAAGGTATGATTTTATATTATTCGAAGAAATCGCACGGCCTGAAGCATTATCTTGAGAACAACATGGCGGCTACACTGAAGAAAAATACAGTTTACGTTTCTTGAAATATAGCCTTGTAAGAGAAAAGGTTCCACAAGTCTAACAGATTATCCACTGTATCGTCACGGAATTCACTTATTTTAATACGCGCAAATAGAAACAAAAATAAAAACACTTCGCTTCTCGCTTCTTGCAACTCTGAAAATGGTCAGAATAACGCACGGGACACAGAAATGCAAGAGGCTGGAAGAAACTGGAGGTGACGACTCCGAAAATTAGGAAGCAGGCTAGAGGGAGGGAAAGTGTCGGTAAAGGGTGTAGGAGGGAGCAATGAGGGGAGTACCATAGTAGTGGAGGGCAACACGCTACTAGATGTCTAGTTATGGACACTATTTGCCATAACACGACGTATCGGTTAAATCTACTATACTCTGTTCGCCGAGAGAAGGACCTGAAGAACGACCAATTTTGGTTTTCTTCGCGCAGCCTATTGTTCAATTTTTTCAAGAAGGTGGGATTTCATGACATGTTTCAGCCAATCCGAAGTGAAGTCCTTCAACTTGATGAAAAACCCTTTTCTTGATTGATTTACGACACTAGTCGACAGTCTGTTTTTTCAGTGATATCTGTTTCGGCGATCTTCCGGCAGCAGGGGTCTTCTGCCCAGAGACAGGTCAAAGGAAGGAAATTTGAAAACTGACAATTTTGAAATTAGCGATTTGAAAATAATATAATCAGCATCTACCAATTATTCCGATTCCAATGATATATTACTTGATTCGAATGTCGTTGGAATCGGAATAATGTGCACATTCCGAATATATTACTGTCAAACCAGTGATTGCAGAATTATTAATTTTTAACTTTTCAATTTTTGTCCCTTTTCCAATAAAGGGACCCTTCGTAAATAGCGTGACGGCCGCTGATTTCGAACATCTTCATAAATATACCAAGGGACCAATGAGAAGAGAATTGAAGAAACTACGTGTAAAAAAAAGGGTTAGAACACTCCTCCATCGAGAAACCACAACCCCCATGCGCGTCTTCAGGTCCTTCTCTCGGTGAACAGAGTATAGACTACTTACAAGACATCGAGTAAGAGTAACGAAACTTCTGCCTTAAATTTACTAGACGCGCGTAACTAGATTCATCTAGTTGGCCCAACTAGACCTTTTTCTCCGTGTGTGTGTATGTTTGCGCAAAGTTTCACAATCGTGAAAACACGTATTGTTTTTAATTCTTTAAACAAAATTTTTAACAAATTAATTACTTTCCTTTTATTTCATAATAATAATAGTCATAAATATAAATTTGTAAGATTTCTAATGAAGAATCATAATTTGCAAGTGATATGTGACGCAGATTATGACTGGCATAACGTGCGAGCGATTTGAGCCTCAATTGATGACGCATATGTCTCATTAGGTGAGAGCACATTGTGCGGATTGATCCGCAGATATGCGTGCGGATACGCCATCATTTTGCAAGCATTTTGTTATCTGGGGACGCTCGTGTTGATTTTGGAAAAGTCCGCCATATTGGATCCGTCATCTAACTCTAGGGTTTTCTGGATCTTGTATACCTCTCTCTGTATTCTCCTCCTTGCGTCAGATAACAGCTGTATTTTGTCAACAATATGCTGCTTGATTGTCAGCAGCTTTGACTTGTTCAATGTGCCATTCAAGATCCTTAGTTCTTGGGCGAACTTTCCAACCCTTTCCGTGAACGTTCTACCAAATGTTATGTAGTCAATCACACATTGAACACGGGACGCATTCTGTCTTGCCCATCCAATCTTCTTTTTCAGTTGATGCAAGCGTCTTTTGATCCATCGTCGGTTTTAGCCTTCGATTTGAATCAGCCAAAGCTCTCGCAGCAGCATAAACTGAGAAATTGATGATCCAGAGGTCGGACTCTTGCGAGATATCTTCACGAAGGGAGGCATCCATTTCAGCCAGATCTTGGGACTTAGGAGGAACTTGCATGTTGATGTTCCTCCTTGTCCTGAAATCGCGATCATCTCTCAGAAGTTGTTGAAATTCGGATTCTACGTGAAATTTTGAGTTAAAAGGTCACAGAGTAATCGCAATAGTTTTTCTTGCAACATTAAAAACTTTTAAGAAATATAATACTTATCGATGACGTGCGCTGAAGGCGACTTCAAATGCATCGTCGTTCTGTAGCAGGAACCTAAAATTGGAACATGCTCGGTTGCGTGTCACGATGGAAAGTGCAGGTTTCAGTTTAAACAAAAAATAAAAACTTGCACTCCAGATAATGAGTTGCCAAATTGGGAGAAAATGAGTTTGATCGGAAAAGTTAACTAATTCCGAGTAAATCATTCAAGAATTTTGAGGTTCAAATTTCATAGATTTTGAAAATCGTCTTTGGATAGCGACTAACAATCTATTTTTCAAGTTTAAAAAAAAAAAAAAAACTTGCCTAGCTGTCAGTTAATTTTGGTTACGTGTTGCGAAAAATGGATCCTACCAAACTTTTGCACCCACCGGGATCCGAAAGTGTTAATGAATCACAGTTCGATTCCCTATTAAAAGGATTCAAGTTGGGATTTCATGTGTGATATTTTATGACTGTGCAGAAATAAAAGTGATTTCGTCTATAACTTTTTCACCAAAGGCGGTGACATATTCTTCAAAGAGAGCTTTGAAAAAGGTACATTGAGTTTTTGTCGTAGAAACGTTTAAATCAATGAAATTATGGATTTTATTAACTTGTTTTCAGACTAAAGTAGTTCAAAGATTAACTAAGCTTTCCCGTATGGTGTTTTACTCCTGAATAATTTTCTATAAGATATGTATATAAAACATTTTCTAATTTTAGTACGTACTCTTGCATACACGGAAAAGATAAGATTTGGAACATTTCCTAAATTAGTGCTGAACTTTTGGACGGACCATCATTTTTATAAAGTCTCGTATACTTTCTATAATGTGGTCATAAATTTTCATGGAAAAATAAAGAAAATTCATGGATGTTTTCAAGCACAGTCAAGGAACAACAGTCTTGGAATTCTTATCAGACAGTTTACAAAGAAAATGTATACAGTCATGAAATGGCTATAAAAAAACTCTTAATTTTTTCAAATACTTGAATTGAATAAGTGTATGATTCAGAAACAAAGAACTCGAATACGAGTCAGGGAAACACTCCATGACTATCTGCGAGAATTTGCAGAGGCGCGCTCAGTGACAAATTCACATTGGTATGAGTGTGGTAGACACTGGATGAAGATTCAGTGCTCCCAAACCTCGGATCTTTTTTCACTGCGCATGAGTCAAGTCGGCAACCAGATTGGTTACCATTGGCTTGCGTATTTAAAATGATTAAATGTGCAAATAAGTTGTTTAAAACAAAAAGAAATTGCGAAGCGCATAAAGATATTAAGAATGATTTTAAATGATTATTTATGATAAGAAAGGTATTCCTTTCTTCGAATTTAAAATCGATCGTTTATTTTTACAAATGGTCGCATAAAGGATTTAAATCCCCAAGATTTAGATGAGGTGAAAAATTTGATTCACTTGCTACCTTATTCTGCTAGATATCAAATTACTTTAACAAAGTTGCACGATTGTTTCTTAAACGAACATTTACAGTCTTCAAAATTTTTAGTGGTATTAAATATTCCTACGCCTTTCTCAATCTTCGCGATATTACTTATAATACACTTATTTCTATTCAAAATAAATTAGAAGATGTTTATTATTACATTGCAAAAAACTGGATGTAAGCAGATTTTATTTTCAAGTTCGCATTTCTGTATATAAAATATTCATAAAAATATTAAAATAAAATATAAGAATGTGTGTCATAATAGAATAAAATGTGTTTGTTTTTTATTACAAAAACATTTACATAGAAGCCATCTTCACATTTATAATTTTCATAAATAATAAAAAGTTGTTTAGAAGTTAATCGAGTCACCACTAATACTTCTTGAAACACTGAAAGGTCCCCGAGATATTACGAATCGAATATCTGGGTTATTGTTTTCAAAAAGATACACAACAATTGTCTAAGCAATTTCCTCATTTATTTAACAAAATGTATTATTCTGATATAGAATCTAAAATACCTTTTGTGCATTGTTGTTAAAATTTCTATTTCTCATCAAAAATTTCATTTAAATTAACCATTTTTTTAATAACAATCTATAAAAAGTATTTTCGAATCTATCTCAATAATTCTTTCATCTTTTAAGAGTGTCAATGCAAGACAGTTTTTGCCCAAGTTAAAAATTTTGTTTATCAATAATTTATTGATATAATTTGGTAAATACATCAGTTTTATTAAAATAAATTGTTTATAACGCTGCAACTTATAAACAGTGCGTGCCGTAGTATTATGTAATTATTTATTTATACTGCATATGAAATTGTCTGAAAAAAATGTCCATTACATGGATTTTATATTTTTTTCCATAGAAACGAACGGTGCAATTAGTTTTTATGTTATATCTCACAAATTTGCTGGACGCAATCTAGGAATTCTTATATTTCTTCAAGCACTATTTGCATGATTTTCCAATACGATATTTTCAAATTTTCAAATGCTTTTAGACCTATCCTGAAGTCACAGACTCGGTCAATGAAAATTTCCAGCACTTTTTTTTCCGTTTAGGTTCCCCTATACATACATACATTGATTAGCAGTTCGAACTCGAAAGTTCATTGCCTCACTACCCGATTCGGGTAGTGTTTCTAGGTGGATATTTACTACCAATGTGGGCCCACCACACCCACGACGGGCCAACAGCACGCAGTATTCCTAAACGGTCACCCATCCAAGTACTAACCGCGCCCAACAATGCTTAACTTCAATGATTTTACGAGAACTGGTGTTTTCAACGTGGTATCGCCGTTGGCGATACAGAAAAATACAGTTCCCCCCCTATACAGAAAAGAATGCAGATTTAAATTTGGATCCCTGATTCTCTTTCGTTCTGTTGCCTTATAGTGCAGATAATTACTTATCTTAAATGAATATTAAATATCCATGTTTTTCCATATTCAAGCGTGAATAATAGATGTACTATTGATTCTAAGGAGGAAGAACTGGTCGAACCTTTATCCATACAGTCAGTATTCCTAGGTTTAAATCTCGAGAATAATTGGTCTGAAGTCAGCTAAGTCGAGATTTTGCAGAATGAGAGAATTTTGTTACGTCGATAGAAGAATTGCCTCCTGATAAATTGGAAACAGTTCCTCTTTTTCCGGAAGTTATTGAAGAAGAAACTGCGAGTGCAGATGTGGTTTTATTTATGAATCATAATTTTACTTTTAAGAAGGCCGAAAATGTTTAGTGCCTATCATGATTTGCTTTATAAAAGTGGTGTTACATAAAGCAACTAAGCTGAATTCCTTATTCTTAAATAATTGTACACCTAAGTTCATTTGCAATGGATATTCTTGTATTTTTAAAAAGTTTGGAATAAAATAAAATAG
Source organism: Andricus curvator (assembly GCA_932195095.1). Classification (NCBI taxonomy): domain Eukaryota; kingdom Metazoa; phylum Arthropoda; class Insecta; order Hymenoptera; family Cynipidae; genus Andricus; species Andricus curvator. Next base: position 14,640 of record CAKNYM010045475.1, read on the forward strand.
ATTTAATTGTGTACCTTTCATACTTTCTGTTCATGAAAGCCCCTTCACCCCTTCTTTGTTTGATCATTTACTTATTTTTAAATGAATTTAAATAAGAAATACATTTCTGTGGAAGTATTTTCAATGTTAAAAAATGCTTTGAAAAATAATTATCTATTTTTTCAACCTAGGTGAATTATGAAAAAAGCATTTGCATCTTCGAATGCTGTAAAATAAAAATTTTCTTAAAACATTTTGAGGTATTTTCCGAAACGTTACAAATGCAATTACTCTTTCTATAGTATGTTAATTATGATAGTATTAAAAGAAGTGTTCGCCTTACACATTTTACTTTGTAAATCTGAATTATTTACAAATAATTATACCCTTTCGGACTATTAGCGTGTGATTAGCCTTATGAAAAAATAAAATCATTGAGCTGTTCACTTGATAAAAGATAAAAAAATTAAGAAATTAATGATTCAATATTCCTGATCGGAAAGATAGAAAACCATAACGATTGCGTAATAATCTGCCTTAGAAAATATTTCTTATTATATTACTCAACTAAAAATATGATCTCAAAGAATTTAAATGTTATTAATTTATTTTATTCGCTGCAAATTTCAGTTTTTCTCCTTCATTCTCACGATAATCTCGTATTAATTGTACTTATAATCAATAATAATAAATTATAAGAAACTAATATAATTAAATTGTAATTTTTGCACTACATACATTTTTGTTAAGGGTGTTATTTAAATCTGATTTGGAATTTTTTTGATAGGTATATATAATTATATGTATATAATAGTATAGGTATATGATAGATTTTATATATTTTCTCTTCACGTATTTGAGAACGAAAGAAAGAAAACTTACTAAATATCCGGGGTTTTGCGTGATGCTTGGATCGATACAAATTTTATAAAACCTACACTTGTATTGGGGAAATGAATATTTTGAGTGACAGTTTGCAAATTTTTGTATACAGAGTTCTGACATCGAAGAAGCATTTTCGGGTGTCTCCTTATATCCCAAGACCCACGACTTGATGATGGTGAACATAAATTTGGCGAAATACTTCGCGAAAAGGAGCATGAACCGGAGAAAATTGGCAGGTCCTATGCCTCCAGCGTACCGATGTCGTTGCGTCGCACAGTAGGGGAAAATAGACAAAATTCGCTAGCCGCCACAAACCTTTACCGATCCGAATGAAATTTTGTTTGAATACTCAGAAGACTGTCCTCTTTAACGCACCCCTGCAGAGAAGACGAAAAAAAAAATTTATTTTGTAAATATACATATAGAAGTGTATATCTTTTTGTTCCTTATGTATCAGTTATAACGCACAACAGTTAATAATGACTAAGCTTAAACTAAACTTCTTTAATGCAAAAAACATACCACAAACCGCAAGCCCACAAACTGCAAGCCCACAAAACCCAACCCCACATATCCCAAACCTAAATATCCCAAGCCCGCAAATCTCAAGCCTGCAAAACCTAATTCCACAAAATCCCAAGCCTACAAAACCCTATCCCACAAAACCTAATTTCACAATTCCTAATCTCACATATCTCAAGCCCACAAAACCCAACCCCACTTATCCCTACCCCACATTTCCCAAACCTAAATATCCCAAGCCCACAAACACCAAGCCCACAAAACCCAAACCCGCAAATCCCAAACCTACAAAACCCTATCCCACAAAACCTAATTTCACAATTCTTAAGCTCACATATCTGAAGCCCACAAACTCCAAGCCCACGAATTTCAAGCACACAAAATCCAAGCACATAAATCCCAAACCCGCAAACCCCAAGATCACTTATTCTAAGCCCACAAAATCAAAACTCATAAAACCCTAACCTACAAACTCCAGGGCCTACATATTCGAAGCCCAATCCCACAAAAACTTTTTGTTTATTTTTTGTGAGTTTTTGTGAGTTACAGTAGGTAGTCATGCGAGACTCGTATCCCGTGTGACACAATATTATTTTAGGAAAACTCTAACTCGCTTCGGAAGTTCGTCGTGTTTTTGTTCTTTAGTTGCTCTTAAGGGACTTATACATGGATCTGATGAAATTAACATGTAATGCATAACATCTTCATTAGTTGATTTTCTTTTAGTCATTCTGCTGTGAGAAGCGAGAGCTTGTCGAAATATTTTATTACTTGATTCTTGTGCTTCTTCTGAAAACCAAAAGTTGTAAAAGTAATTTCAACACATTATTTAAAAATGTTTAATTTGTAAAAATTAGTTTTTTAAATTAGTCTCTCAACATCAGTAAATTAAAAATACTTATAACATTTAAATTTATATTTCAGATGTTTTTCATATTTTTTTCTGTAGTAAATTATTGACACTAATTATTTCTACAATAATAATAATTTACATTATTATTATAAAAAAATGGGATTATAATAACATTATATGTATAAATAGATGCCTATCACAAAATGCGAGGCATATTCCTCGCACATACGTGCCTCTCGCATTTTGCGACGCATAAGCCTCGCACGCCCGTTGCGTCTCAGAAAATGCGACTCATATGCACCACACCCTACACGCACCGCGTGCCTCGCATGTCGTGAGGGTAACGTGCCTCGCACGATTGTTATCTGCTGGTTTCACATTAGTCAAAATAACTTCCTCGTCAACATTTAGTCGCAGTGTAACAAATGTAGTGATGTAAATGTGATGTATTTTTTTGTTATTAAAGGATGTTTAATCTAAATTATGTAAAACATGTTTTGAAAGCTCTATCCAATCTATACCAATTTTTTAACTCGAAAATTCGACAACTCTACTAACCTTAGGTCCACACAGTCTATAATTGACAACTGTTAACTCATCAATTCATAAATCCATTAAACTTTCCAATTGACACGCGGCTAGCAATAAGATGCCATAAAACATTTGAGAATAAGCTCGAAACAACTGAATAGTGGATCCAGAAAGTTAGAGTCGTGGCAGACAGCAAGATGTGGCGAAAACATTTGACAATCAGCTCAGAAAAAGTGATTAACGGATTCAGAAAGTTAGTGTCGCTGCTAGCAAGAAGATGCTATGAAAAAATTTGACAATCAGCTCGAAACAAGTGAATAACGGACTCAGAAAGTTAGTGTCGCGACTAACAATAAGATGACATGAAAACATTTGACAAACAGCTCGAAACACGTGAATAACGGACTCAGAAAGTTAGTGTAGCGGCTAGCAATAAGATGCCATGAAAACATTTGAGAATCAGCTCGAAAGAAGTGATAAAAGGACTCAGAAAGTAGGAACAACAAATACTGGGAATGTTAGCCGCGCTTTTTTTTTTGTAATGCAGATAAGGGCTCGCCCATAAACTACGTAGCCCATTTTGAGTCATTTTTTGAGTCCCCCCCTCCCCCCTCGTAGATTGTCGTAGATGGTGCGGTAGCCCCCCCCCCCTAAAATCTACGAAGGTTTTTTATTATATACTCCCCCCTTTAAATCGATACTTTGCTGAAGAAGGAGTTATTTTATCGTATATATTTACTTTACGTTCAACATAAATCCATATAATTTAATGATAAAAACCAAGTGCCAATTGTGAACACATTCAATAATTTATTTTATCGTTTAAATAAATATTTTTATAAATTATTTTATGAAAACTAGATTTTCTTCTGAATTGAACATTTGATACTCTATTTTCTTCAGCAAATCGAATTCCATGTTTTATCCACTCTCCAATATGCTGTATGACATGCATCGAGGCGGTTGATACAGGCTCTTCAATCGACGGTTGAACATCCTCCACTGTTTCTACGTCGACCCATTCGACAGTATCTTGAGACAATACGCATAATAATTCTCCTGGTCTTTTATTAAGCACTTGTAGTGGCTGTACTCGAGATACAGTAGATACGGTTTTGTGCACGCTCTTCCTACAAAGTATTTTGATTCTTATTCATCTCATATTGTAGTTAAATTTAAAATTATAATTGATAATGTTTACTTGTGACAATCCATTGCTGCCTTAGATGCAAAATAAAGTCCGCAATGAGAACATGTTCTTTTGTCGATTTCTTCTTTAATAGACGGACAGTAAAGATCATAAGGAATTTCTTTAGTACGAGGGTACTCGGGCCGTATAGTTAAGGATTGTCTCAAAAGGAGAGATGCAAATTTTTCAGACGCATGACTATATGGAGAAGGGATTTTAAGAGGCTGACTCAATGAAAATGGAGCTGGGAGAAATCTTTGGTAGATAATTTGACGTATATTACTGCGATATGCAGAACAGCAATGTTTATCATCACATTTTACAATCTGAAATGAAAAAATAAAAATAATGTATTGCAAAAATGATAAAATGATAAGATTACATTTTAATATTACTTGAAGAAGGTACTGGCTTTCTCGAACGTGATTACAATACCATAAACT
>CAKNYM010045475.1:24041-45052 GCA_932195095.1 Andricus curvator
ATTGAAAAAACAAAAAATACTAACTACATTTTTCGGAATTTCGCATGCAAATATACATATTAAAGTGGAGAATCGAAAAAATACGTATAACTACTTTCAATTAAAAAAAACAATCCTGAAAAAATACATAATTTACTTCATAATTACATTACCAACACCACCTTTTTGTTTTTCATTAGAATTTAAAACTGACGATGACTGGGTATTTGTAACTACTGTCAAATTAACCTCATCAACGGATCGAACTACACCAACTTTCTCAGACTTATCGAGAACTTTTTTATTAGCGTGCTTTGAAGCCTTTACCAAGAGAAAGAAAATGAAAATAAAATCACTCAGCACACGCAAATACCACACGGAAATACATTTTTGTAGTGCTATTAAAATTAGTATAGTGCACGTATTATTTAGAAAATAGGATCATTTTTACCTGTGCAAAATAGTTGAAAAAACTTGCTAATTGTCGAGTGCCCTCTTCGTTCAGCTGTCTTATTTTTGCTTCTGTGGCATTTTGCAAATCAGTAGGATGTGCTGCATATGTTTTTTTGAGATTGTCCCACGCTTCGTTGCACCTTTGTTGAATAGACTTTTTTGACAGTAGCGATTCGTAACATTTTTGATATGCTGTGTAGAGTCTTTCATACAACGACGAAATTGGTGCTACAGACCTACACTTTTGGCAAACACAAAAACAGTAGATATTTCGAAACGATGCACTCGAGTTTCAAAGAATTACGTACGAATAAAAATGTGCGAAGATGCAACGGTTAACCGGCGTGACACGCTCGGCACTTGTTTTGATCGGCAGACTCTTTCTCACTCGCGCGCTCTCTCTCTCTCGTTCGTTATCACTCGACTACAGAGCGATACATTAGGTCGCTACATTAGCAACGCCGTAGTGACATCTGTACTTTAAGCTACGTGGCTAGGGTTGGAAGCCCCCCACCCCCTCGTAGATTAGCATAGTATTTTCCACTATCCCCCCCCCCCTTATAGTGTCTACGTACTTTTATGGACGAGCCCTAAAGCATAAAAAATTACGCACGTAGATGAAGAAATGATAGTACGATTACATACAGTCCTGCAAGTTATTTCACAGAAGCAAGAAATTCGTGTTGATAAGTTTAAAATATATTGTCATGAAACGGCTAAATTATGTGTTGCCAAATACCCATGGTACAAAATGCCACCTACAGTGCATAAAGTACTTTTACATGGACTTCCGAAGCGAGTTAATGTTTTCTTAAAATAATATTGTGTCATACGGGATACGAGTCTCGCATGACTACCTACTGTGCATAAAGCATTTCCCCCCTGTTCGGATATAAAAAAAATACATTGAATAACTTTCTTCTTCCTCTGGAACAAAGTATTCTATATTAACAGTAAATCACAGAAAACAAACAAAAAGACACAACCAATTTGCCTCAGGTTTTGTAGACATGGAGTATTAGGCTTTGTGGGCGTAGAATTTTTGGTGCTGGATTTTGTAGGATTGGGCTTCGAATATGTAGGCCCTGGAGTTTTTAGGTTTGGGTTTTATGAGTTTTGATTTTGTGGGATTAGAATAGGTGAGCTTGGGGTTTGCGGGTTTGGGTTTTGTGGGCTTGGAGTTTGTGGGCTTCAGATATGTGAACTTGGGAATTGTGAAATTAGGTTTTGTAGGCTTGGGACTTTGTGGAATTGGGTTTTGTAGGCTTGGGGTTTGTAGGCTTGGGATTTGTGGGCTTAGGATATTCAGGTTTGGGATATGTGGGGTTGGGTTTTGTGGTTTGTTTTTTGCATTAAAGTTGTTTAGTTTAAGCTTAGTCATTATTAACTGTTGTTCGTTATAACTGGTACATAAGGAACAAAAAGATATACCCTTCTATATGTATATTTACAAAATAAAATTATTTTTTCGTCTTCTCTGCATGTGTACGTTAAAGAGGACAGTCTTCTGAGTATTCAAACAAAATTTCATTCGGATCGGTAAAGATTTGTAGCGGCTAGCGAATTTTGTCCATTTTTCCCCTACTGTGCGTCGTAATGAGCGTGTCGTTCTCAGCGCAAGAAGTACGCATGTGCCAAACATCACCGACCGACAGCTGTTTAGCTTGAAGCCTTCTCTTTCGAATGCAGTACCTCTCGCTTCTATAACAAATCCGTATAGCCGTATCCTTCGTTCGCATTAGAGTTGTTTTTTTGTTTCGCCGGAAAAATGTTAAGTGCAACAATAGAGCATCGAATTGTTATGAAGTTTCACATGAAACTTGGAAAACCCGCTACTGAAACTTATAATTTATTGAAACAAAGTGTATGGCAATGAATTTGTATCGCGTGCACGTGTTTTTGAGTGGTTTAAGCGTTTTCAAGATGGCCGAGAAGACGTTGAAGATGATTCACGTCCGGGTCGCCCTTCCACGTCAAAAACGGATGACAATATCGGAAAAATCGGTAATCACAGGGTTCCTGAAGGTCAAACTATTAATCAACATTAATACCTCCACGTTCTTGTTGAACTCCGTGAAAGAATAAGGAAAAAACGACCCGAATTGTGGAAGGACAAGTAATGGGTTCTCCACAAAGACAATGTGCCGGCTCATTCCGCATTGTCTGTCAAGAAGTTTCTAGCCAAGTACAGCATCTCAGTTTTAGACCATCCGCCTTATTCGTCGGATCTTGCGCCGTACGACTTCTATATGTTTCCTAAGGTGAAATCTGCATTAAAAAGAACAAGATTTGAGTCCGTTGAAGCTGTGAAAGAGAAAGTGGCACGCGTCCTGAAGGAGCTGAAAGAAGAAGACTTCCAGCACTGTTTCAAACAATGGAAGACTCGCATGGAGCGTTGTAGGGATAGAGGAGGGGTGTATATTGAAAGTGATAACAAATAGGTATGTATGAAATCAAAATACAGTAAACTTCCACTTAGTTGAACGGTCTCGAAACGAACCCGAACAATTAGTTGAACCCTGGAGGAGCCCCCACCTCTACCGCGTGTATTTATGTTCTTTTTATCAAGCGACGTTCATTGGCTGCCCCGGCCTTTTATCGATTTGAAATCAATAAATCCTATCAATAATAATACAGATAAATACTCCCGACATTCCTAGAACGGCTGGCCCTCGCAGTTTCTCAGCTCAAGGGGCGAGAGAGGGTTGCGACTCTTGCATGAAAAACTCCAGCAGCGTAGGGACAAAGACACAGTAAGCGGGTACTCGCGTGCGGAGATTGCGCAATATGATGCATTCCAAGTGGAAACAGTTCAGACGGCCCCGATTTGCGCAGTTGAAAAATTCGCGGCTCGTTAGCATCACTGCATGCATGTCAGTGTTTTTCAAGTGCCTTGCAAGTGTTTTTGTTGACGTACGACAATTTGCTAACTAAAACTCAATATAATACACGGAGAAAAAAATCGCACTGTTATAGTAGGCTGAGATCTTAATATTACAGCACGGAACTTCATGTGCGAAATTGGTATGAATTTCTACCAATATTGGCATCAGGTTAGACATTTTTAGCATTAAATGTCCTATACTATAAGAGAATCAAGCGCATGCCGTTATTGCTGGAGTCACATGCCCTTACCCAATGGGAAATTCACAACGGGCGCAGTACTGCGCCAGTACCGGCTAGTACTGGCAAGTTACTGGCAGCCAGTGCTGGTACCTATACTGGCATATCTCTGGGATGATAACGCTATTCTGTACTGGGGTGCCAGTGCTGGCCCAATACTGAATATCGATGCTGGCGCAGTACTGCCACAATAGAAAATTCACAATAGGCGCAGTACTGTGCCAGTACTGGAAAACTCCTGGCGTACGAAAATGCCGCAGTTAATTTAAAGAATGATAAAAAATCATTGAATTGTTTTTAGGACGCATCTACTTTATCCATTCATCATCATACGACTGCATATCGTCCGAATATTATTTATAATTTCAAAAATTAAAATTTCATTCAAACATTTTGTTTAATTTTAGCACCCACTACTGCTATACTCTAACGATATGACAAAAAGGTATATAAAAAATAAATATTAATTGATTGCGAGTATTTTGACTTTGAATATTAATGGTCCTGTGTAATGTAAATACATATATTACATTCTTAAATATTATATTACAAATAAAATTTCTAACGCTACGGGGTATCGAACCTACATCTATACCTAAATCTATCGCCTAGCAGTCGGGAGTCTTAACCATTGCGCTAAACCTACAAGTTGAAACTCGATGAAAAAATCCATCCTCATAAGGTACAGCTCAAAAAAGTTAAAACACCAAATTTTAAACTCTTTTTTACTGATTAAATATTTATTATTATACGACGATATGTAAATGTAAAATATACGAACTGTTAACAGGAATATCAATAAAATAATTTTAAAATAAATAATTTAAATCGATTACAATTTTTCTTCGTGTAATATTTCGTTTTTTGGCGTTTTAGACTACTTTACAACTTTCTACAATGACAGGAAATGTAATTTTTTATGAACATTTAAAATTTTTAACGACGGAACTTAGAAATTTGATCGTGAACTTTGACAATTTTTTAATAACAAATTTTTTTTAAGTTTCGTGTAAGGTTTGAGTTTTAGGTGTTTTAGACCATTTTACCATGTTTAAGATTGACATAAAATGTAATTTTTTCTGAACATTTATAATTTTACATAAAGATGGAACTTAGAATTTTTGTCTTAAAAAAAAACAGGAAAAAAGTTGTTTTCACGACAGTTGTATTTATAGTATTTAGACACTGTAGAACACATGAACCATACTTTTAAACGTATTTTAAAATTTTTTCAAATATTTATACTGTCGGCATAGTACTGCGCCGATCGTGGAGCCAGCCGTTAGCCAGTACTTGGCGAATGACCGATTATCTGTACTGGTGACCAGTACTGAGCCAGTGTTGCGACGGTGGTGAACTCCGGCAGAGTAAGGAAAATTCCACCTGTGGCCATTGTCAGCGTTTTTTACTGGGCCCGTACAGTGCCAGTATTGAACCGACGATTGGCGTAACTCCGTAAGAGACGGGTTGTCCGTCATTCATTAGGCCAGAGTTCTACCAGCACAGGGCCAGCGCTTGTATGCCAGTGTTGGTTTTCCAGCACTGACGCAGTACTATGCCTGGGTTTCAGCCAGTCCTATGCCCGTACTGGTCAGCCAGCTGTAGCTAGCCATTACAGGCGCAGTATTGCGCCCGTTGTTAGAAATGGCCTAAGTCCAAAATTTCCACATGGGATGGAGCAGTTGTGCCTTGCGGGAATAGCTCCAACATTGCCTTGCTACGGTTGTAAGAAAACCCATCCTATTAGAGTATGAGTACTCTTACAAAAGAGATATTAGGCCACGCCTACCGACGCTTGCGCGTGGCCTAATATCTCTTTTGTAAGAGTGCTCATACTCTAATAGGATGGGTTTTCTTACAACCGTAGCAAGGCGAAGTTCGAGCTATTTTCGCAAGGGATAACGGCTTTAAAAGCATGAAGCTTTGTACTTTTTTAGGATAAAGGGATTCCTGCTTAAAATGAATGAATTTTGTACTAAGATAGCAAGAATGAAACCTGCGACAAAAGCATGACTAGTGCTCTTACTATTATAGGCATATTTTTTTCTCCGTGTAGAATCAAAAAACGACGCAAATATTTCGCGGACTAGACTAGTGAATTTTGTGGCATGACATCGCGGCCATGCTAGCATAGGTGAAAATGTCTAGAAGGTTAGCATATAGATCTTGCCATAGTAGTGCAGACAACTTTTTGGAGAAAGTATTATAAACGTATACCATTAGTATACCATTAAGCCATTTCCCTTTCAGGGTAGGCGTGACACTACCCGATTCGGGTAGTGTTTCTAGGTGGATAGTTTCTTGTAGTAAATAACTACAAGTGTGGGCTCATCACACCCACGATGTGCTAACAGCATGCAGTATTCTCAAATGGTCACCCATCCAAATACTAACCGCGGCCAACGCTGCTTAACTTCAGTGATCCGACGAGAACTGGTTTTTTCAGCGTGGTATGGCTGTTGGCCATAAAACGTAAAATTAAGTAAGTTATAAAAGTCTGAATAATAATAGTTTTCCGGTGTATAATGCTAGGATAGGTGACAATGTCAGCAGTCAGGAACCCTGGCGGACCGAACAAACGGAGCGGATACGCTACAGCGTATCCTTATAGTATCCACATCGTATCCTCTCCGTATCATGCAAGAAAAACTCATTAAAAAAGAAAGATTAACATTTCACTTGTTGACATTCGGATTCTACGTGAAATTTTGAGTTAAAAGGTCACAGAGTAATCGCAATAGTTTTTCTTGCAACATTAAAAACTTTAAAAAAAATAATACTTATCGATGACGTGCGCTGAAGGCGTCTTCAAACGCATCGTCGTTCAGTAACAGTTAATAGGCGTTATCCGTCGACGATGCGTTTGAAGTCTCCTTCAGCCCACGTTATCGATAAGTATTATATTTTTTTAAAGTTTGTAATGTTGCAAGAAAAACTAATGCGATTACTCCGTGACCTTTTAACACAAAATTTCACGTAGAATTCGAATTTCAACAAGTGAAATGTTCATTTTCCTTTTTTAATGAGTTTTTCTTGCATGATACGGAGAGGATACGATGTGGATACTGTGAGGATACGCTGTAGCGTATCCGCTCCGTTCGTTCGGTTCGCCAGGGAAGGTTAGGACAGGGTACTGCAATTGTACTAAAAATTCCGGACGAATTTCGGACAAATTCCGGATTCGAAAATTTGTCCGAAATTGTCCGGGACGTGATCCGGTTTTTGTCCTCCGGATTCTATCTGGTCGTGTCCGAAATTCGTCAGGTCGAAGCTTCGAAGGAAATTAATCCGAATATCATCCGGTAGAATCCGAAAGTTGTACGGTCTGATGGATTCGATCAGTCCGGGTTAGATCCGGTAGAGCCCGTATTTGGCACGGTCTGACGGATGCTATCAATCCGGATTGTGTCCGGGACGTCATCCGGATTCTATCCCGTTGTATTTAAAAATTTTCCGGATAAAGCAGAAGGAAAAAAATAATAAATCTGTATATTGTCCGGTAGAATCCGAAAGTTGTACGGTCTGACAGATTCGATCAATCCGGATTGTATCCGATCATGTCCGTTCATTATGCGGTCTGACGGACCGCCTAAATGTTATATAACAAGGTTATATAAGCAGTTTACACACGATAAATGCATTCTTCATTTATTTGACGCACACAAACCTATTTCTATAGCTTAACTTAACACTACTACATATATAACGCACTTCACTAACGCAGAATATCGCACGCTGAGTATATCGGTCGAAACGGTCCTTATATACTAACCAAGAAAATGTTTAGCACTTGTGAGAAACGAACGATAAATCCGGATTGTGTCCGGTCATGTCCGTGTTTTGTACGGTTTGTCGGATGTGATGAATCCGGATTGTGTCCGGTCATGTCCGTGTTTTGTACGATCTGTGGGATGTGATGAATCCGGATTGTGTCCGGTCATGTCCGTGTTTTGTACGGTTTGTCGGATGTTATGAATCCGGATTGTGTCCGGTCATGTCCATGTTTTTTACGGTTTGTCGGATGTGATGAATCCGGATTGTGTCCGGTCATGACCGTGTATTATATGGTCTGGCGGATGCGATTAGTCCGATTTTTGCCCGGTCGTGTTCGGCCATGTCCATGTTTTGTACGGTCTGGCGGATGCGATTAATCCGGTTAAGTCCGAAATTGTACGATTTTTAGGGATGCGATTAATCCGGATCTCATCCGGTCAAATCCGAAATTTGTCCTTTCTGACGAATGCGAATAATTTAGATCTTATCCGTCTTTGCCCGATATTTGTCTAGTTCTAGTTATTCAAACGCAATACACCCTAATCTTATCCGGTATAGCAAACTGAACTAAAAAATGAAATTCGATATACTTATAGAGTATTTAATTATAAATGAGCGAAAACAGGATGTTAAAAAGTTGTACGAGAAGTCATTTTTGATTACATTTTTAATGCACTTTGAGGAAAAAAATTAGAACACTTTTGAACGAAGTATGTTGTAACATTATCAATCTATCTAACCGGGGTCGATTTTGAGTTTATCAATATTCTCAATTAAATTATAACTGCAGTTGGCTGATTTTAGTTAGAGATCTTAATTTTACTAAAAATTATACTAATTTTCAGTAATAGTAGTAATGTTGCATTTTAAACTTATCTCAATGATATTAATTTGCATAGAGACATTCGTTCAATTTGCATTTACTTTTTCCTGTCCAGTAAATTGCAACCAACGATATAAGTTGATTCCAATACTGTTAGGATATTAAAACTAGCTCTAACCATTTTATAACATTTTATGAATGATTTTATTATGAATTGGATTCTCCTTTCTTCCCTTCTTTTTGGATAGAATCGGACTGTTTCCGGAGTCGATGTTTTGGACCGGACGAATATCGGATTTGAGCGGACGATTTTCCGTTTTCACTTCAATTTCACCGAATGACTACTAAAACCTGCGGATTAATTTCGGATAGAATCGGAATATTTCCGGAGTTGATGTTTTAGACCAGACAGATTTCGGATTTAATCGAACGATTTTCCGTTTTCACTTTAATTTCACCGAATGACAACTAAAACCTGCGGATTAATCTCGGATAGAAACGGACTATTTTCGGAGTTGATGTCTCAGACCGGACAGATTTCGGATTTAATCAGACGATTTTTCGTTTTCACTTTAATTTCACCGAATGACAACTTGAACCTGCGGATTAATTTCGGATAGAATGGGACTGCTTCCGGAGTACATGTTTTTGACCGGAAGAATTTCGGATTAAAGCAGACGATTTTCCGTTCTCACTTTAATTTCACCGAATGACAACTAAAACCTGCTGATTAATTTCGGATAGAATCATACTATTTCCGGAGTTGATGTTTCAGACCGAACAGATTTCGGATTTAATCGGACGATTTTCCGTTTTTACTTTAATTTCACCGAATGACAACTTAAACCTGCATATTAATTTCGGATAGAATCGGAATATTTCCGGAGTCGATGTTGTTGACCGGAAGGATTTCGGATTTAAGCGGACGATTTTCCGGTTTCACTTTAACAAACATAATTTCAGGTACTGAGTTCCGGACTAATTTCGGATCAAGTCGGACTCTTTCTAGAGTGAAAGTTTACGTTCGAATAAATTTCGGATTAGACCAGACTATTTTCCATTTTTAGTTCAACGAAAATAATTTCAGTTTTTGTATTCCGGACTAATTTCGGATCAAATCGGACTCTTTCCGGAGTCGAAATTTTGGGTCCGGACAGACTCCGGACATAATCAGACAAATTTCTGACTGTTGTCGTACAGTTTTCGGATTAGATCGGACATATTTTGGAAAAAAATCGTGAATTGGATTAATTTCGGATAAATTCGGACCAATTTCAGAATCCGAAATTTTTAGAATACGCTTCTTTGGAGAAAATATTCTAACCATAAAGGTCAGTGATACAGGGCTGAATAGTAATATTTCTCAAGTGTTTCAAGTGTTTCGCGAAATACAATCAACTATCTGAAATTTGAGGTTACAGTACCCGGTTCTGAACAAATCGATCTGACTTTTACGTTCAGTGGTGTCAGAACGCGGATATCTCTGGCATCACTACTGCGCATGCCAGAGATATCCGCGTTCTGACACCACTGTTTACGTTTAGCATAATTTTTTGAAAATGTTGTCTGCATTCCCATGAAGTCATGCTAAAATACTCAACTCAAAGCTTCCCGCTCTTCGGGCCTCTTTTTTCAATTGGTCAGCCACTGACGTAGGCGTGACCGTACAGCCCGTACACTTGTACAGGGACCGTGGAGGGAGGTGACAAGTTCAAATAAGTGCGTGTAGGGGGTTTCAAATATGTGGCGGTTCTAATAAGTGGTGGTTGAAGTAAGTGGAAGTTTACTGTAAAATGTTTTACAGCACCAGTCTCGTTATTTAATAGCCACACCTCGTATTTCACGATATTTATGTTTACCATCATCAAGTCGTGGGTCTTGGGATATAAGAAAACCCCTGAGAATGCTTCTACAATAGGTTGGTTCTTATTTATACTTGGTGGATTTCTTTTCTCGAATTTCTCTGCTCTCACCCACCAGTTTTGTTCGAATGCCCCAAAAAAATCTATAAATTTGAGCAAAATCGATTAATACTTAGGGGTGGCGCAAAGACCATGAAGTTTCCCATTGACTTAACATGGGAAAAAGTCAGCTTTTTGTAAATCTAATATTTAAACGCGATAATATGTTACAAATAATTCCGTGTTTCAGTATATTGTCCAGAATTCGTCAGCGAATAAGAATCAATCATAAATTTTAAGGTTGAATAATTTTAAGCCACTCTTATGAGTCTCGAAGAAAACCCCATAAGTGACAAATGTGAATTTTACGTAATATTGCGGTTAATTGACGCTTTTTAAAAGTTAAAAAAAAAATCATTGACCGGTAATTTAAGAATACCCAGTCATTTGCTAATTAATATTCAATTATTTACACAATTTTGATTTGTTTAAATATTTGTTTTTTTTTCAGTTAACTCGCGAAATGAACATACTTTCTAGACTTTATGAGTTATTTAATCAATAATAACAATAAAATAATTTGTTTAAATGATTTTACAATTATTTATATAATACGTATTTGTTCAAGCATATATTTTACCTAAAAAAAGCAGGAGAAACATTTTATCTCACTAAATTTTCAACAAATTTTAATATTTTTGAGTAATAATTTGTTTATTATGAATACTATTATGAATATTATATTTTTATGTTCTACTTTGCTTTTTAAGAATACTCTTAAATGTTTAAACAAATTAAAATTATTTAAAAATTTGTTTTTACTGATTTGATGTGATTTTGATTAGTAGAGAGGACAAAATGCGTTATTACCTTATTCTAACTTTTTTGTTTTTAGGGCCGGTAGAAATTGAGCGTTAATGTTTATTCCTTCATCGCCAGTGTTTTCTTCTTAGCATCTGGAAATCGAAGGCGATAGTCACTGACAACTTGCAACAAATACTGATTCTGTTCTTCGTTCCTCGTAATTACTGGATTGTAATCAGTCATTATTTTGACGCTTCTTTCTGCAGTATCATTCACGACTTTCAGGTGTTTCAGCTTTTGCAGTCCTTTTTTGTATTCTTCGTTGGTTTCCCATTCCACTGGAGGCGTATGGAGAAAAGACACTAATATATTACATCGCTCGAATAATTTTCCAAACTTGACTGTAATGAAGTCTTCAATCCCTTTCTGAACGAAATTCGGAACATCCTTCGGATCAATAATCAGCCGTTTTGTATCATCATCGGAAATGTCAGAAGATTCAAGAGCCTTAACCATTTTCACTTTCGATGCCAGGGGTACATTTCAATCAAAGAATGCCGGTGCTGCTGTATCTGGTGTTAAATACCATAAGTGACCGCAAAACTTTTTGACTGCTGCATGGGAAATGTCCGAATCGATTTTTTCATACTCGTAAAGCTTTTGCACAAATTGAAGGTCTTGATATGGGGCTTGCACAGCAATTGGCGCACGAAACCAAGCTTGAACGTATAATCTTACGATAAAGATGCAAACATCTCGGCAAGCGTTTTTATAAAATGTTGTCATCTGAAATTGATGTCGAAAAACAAACATCTTAATACAGTAAATGGCTTTAGCCATCCACCTAGCATGATGTATAGCTCCTGGAGATCGGACATTCACTTCACGTGGTGGAGTACCATCTATAATCCTCCATACATTGAGGGTTTTGTGAACACTTCATTGCAAAATCCGTGATACTTCCTGAAACATCTTCCAATGCTGTTTTAACTGTTTTATCATTTATTCCAGGCTGGTAATTTATGACATTAATTTTGGGCCATGCATTTTGAAAAACCTTAAATATTGATACTGCGGGTCCCGATGTCGCTCCGAACTTGTCTTCAAACGCACACCTTAATATAATCTCGTGAATGTGGTGTCTGCAAATCAAATATAATAAATCTTTTTCTAAATTGTGTTCCAACAAAACGCAAGCATCATTCAGTCCCCCTGCATTTGGTGCAGTTGAATCACAGCAAAGGCCTACAACATTGTCTGTCAGAGTCCATTCTTCAAGTGATTCATATACAGCATTGACTTGATTTCGCCCTGTCCCAGAAGATAGTTTTGGAACGCCAAGAAGTTTTTCAGCCCCATTGCTTGTCACTATAATGGGTAACCTATCAAAATTTTCGTTTCCCGTCAAGTCGGGAAGTAATTCTCCATCGCAGTGGACAATTCACGCTTCGAATTCAGAAACTGGAAATTCGGCCCGAATTTTTTTAGCGTATTTCTCACGCAAAATTTGACGACTTCGCTGAATCGATGATCGATTTATAACGAGATCATTGGTATTATGACCTAATGCTTCAGCAGTTGCCATTAAAATATGCACTGCATTTCTGTCACTTACTTTACATTTGTCAAATGCTGAGGCCAGTTTCGAAGTAATAATGAATTATTTCGCTCTCTTTTTTGGATCAGATGGACCCCCTAGAGTTTCCTGTGTAGCTGTAGTTTCGATTGATGCATTTCCTCCACTACTTAGACTTGAGGAAGATGAAAGTTCATCAAGCTCAACAAATAAAATGAAAGAAAATAAATCCCTTTTCATATAATTTTCATTATTTTAAGTTCTTACCTATTTGTGCCATATCCTGGAGAGAACGTTCTTCCCTCAAGTGTTCACATTCCAATCTTTTCTCCAATCGATCTTCCTTCTCAGCCAATTCTACATCAATTCCGCTTATGTAGCCTGGTCGGCCTTTTTGCCTTTGCAAATGCAAAAACTGTTTGTCTTCCTCTATCGTCATTAACTCTAGCGCATTCGCATGAGCAATATCAAATAGGTCATCTAAACGCTCAGAAAACCATGCTTCCTTCTTCGTCTGTGTTTCACTTTTCCTTAAATGACTTTTGTGAAGGTTCTTCCATTCGTCAAATAAAATTTTAAGTTTTAATACTATCTATACGCGTCGAAGGTAAGAATCGCACTGACTCACCCTGCCACTGGAGTTTTTGAGTACAAGAAGTTCTTAAATATTGTGTCCCTTTTGAAATCGCCAGAAGGCAAATTTTGGGAAAAGTAACTATAAACTCTGGCAACATCGCATCCTACTCAGGTACGGACATGATCGTCAGATGACGATATCCCGTTAAGCAAAGGTGTATCTATTGTCCAAGCCCATAGGATCGAACAGATTAATTAAATGTGTAGAATTGTAGGACAAAATTTATGGGGGCAATTACGAGTATAACCCAGAACCGTCTGTCTTCAAGGGACGTGACTAAAACGCTTCAGCCCAGCTTGAAGAGATAGGGTCAGATCGTCCTCACTTAAAAAACACATAAAATCAGTAAAAAAAAATATTTTTTTTAACAATTAAAAATTTTTTTAAACATGTAAGAGTATTCTTAAAAAGCAAATTAGAACATAAAAATATGTCAATCTTTCGAAAAACAGCAAAAAAAAAAATTTTAAACAAAAAAATTGTTTAAAAAATTTAAATTTGTTTAAACATATACGAGTATTCATAATAAACCAATTAGTAGAGTAGAATGGGGTCAAATAATTATCTTTGCTATGTTATTGCAGAGGTCGCTCGTGTTGCGTGAATTAGATACATGGTAGAGAACATCGTTGACGACTGTCATTTCGGCTGTCACCGTCGATCAGCTGTATTAGTTACGGCGTCGTTTATTTTTTCGCGTGTTGTTCTGCGAAAACGCATTGTCTTTCGTCCTCAGTACAGTACATTTAATCAATGTAAAAAATTGTCAAGTGAGTTTTTTCCTACGTAAAAATTATTGCTGAACACGAGTTTTGTGTTGGTTTTTCGATATTTTTGGTTTAAAAAAAATACAGACATCAACATGAAACATACGCTTGGGGGCACGATAGGTCAGCCGTTTGGGGACACTATAGGTCACTACTATAATGTAAATTTGAATTATTCAGACAGGAAAATGGTGCGTAATTTTGTGCGAAAAACGCCAAAACGAAGTTAAAAATTCGTTAATTAATTAATTAATTAAAGCAGCTGCTGAAAAAAACACGTTTTTTAAACATTTCCTTCCGCGGTTTCATGATTTTTCACATCATTTGCCACTTCCTCATTTTCTTACCTGAATGACGTCAATGGATGCCATTTATTATTTGTGTTATTAATTTTTAAATAATCTGCAGTATTCATACTCTTCAAATAAAAGTTGAACCGCTGATTTTCTAGACGTGTACATTGTTTTATTTAACCTCGAATATAGTGACCTATCGTACCCCCAGATTTTAAAAACATAAAAAAAAAGTACCTTCGCCTTATTGGATTTAGCTTGAAAAATATTTAGCCAGGCATAAAATCATTATAGCCAAAATGTTGCCAGATGTATAACCTTTCCAACGAGTGGTTATTTGTCAAAATCAGTGCAAAAACACCATCGCACGAGCTCGCCAAAAAAAACTGACCTACTTGACCCCACTCTACTCTACTTTAAAATATTAAAATTTGTCGAAAATTGAGTGAGATAAAATGTTTCTCCTGCTTTTTTTAGGTGAAATATATGCTTGAACAAATACATATTATTTAAATAATTGTCAAATTATTTAAACAAATTATGTTATTGTTAATATCAATTAAATAACTCATAAAGTCTAGAAAATACTTTTATTTCGCAATTTAACTGAAAAAAACAAATATTTAGACAAATTAAAATTGTTTAAACAATTGAATATTTGTTAACAAATGACTGGGTATTCTTAAATTACCGATTAATCATTATTTATTTTTTTTAACTTTTAAAAAGCGTCAATAAACCGCAATATTACGTAAAATTCAAATTTGTCACTTATGGGGTTTTCTTTGGGGACCCATAAAAGTGGCTTAAAATTATTCAACCTCAAAATTTATGATTGATTCTTATTCTCTGACGAATTCTGAACAATATACTGAAACGCGGAATTATTTGTAACATATTATCGCGTTTAAATATTAGATATACAAAAAGCTGACTTTTTCCCATGTTAAATCAATGGGAAACTTCATGGTCTTAGCGCCACCCCTAAATATTAACCGATTTTGCTCAAATTTGGAGATTTTTTTTGGGCATTCAAACAAAACTGGGGGGTGAGAGCAGAAAAATTCGAAAAGTGCAAAATAAGGGCGACCCTATTCTACAGTGTTAGAATTGTGCGTAAAAAATAATTTGCAAACGGTTCTCACCGTTCATATGCTGGCATTTACTATCCGTACATTTCTCCCTTTCGGAAAATGAATATTTTCACTCAATCAGTTCTTTCATTCTCAACTACGTGGAGAGAAAATATATATTGGGACAGAGTCGTACTTATACGAAAAATTCCAAGTCGGATTTAATCAACGCCCATAAAAAAATCAAATAGGTCGAGAAATGTATGTCAAACATATTTCTTTGCATGTGCAAAATTTGATAAAAAAATGTTTTCATTTAATTAAATTGTAACTTTAGAACTCATAACTTTTACGATTTCTTTTTTTTAGAAAAGTAAAGCTAAAATCGAAAAATTAAGTTTTTCCATTTTAGAACTTTTCCACTTTAGAACTCATAACTTTTACGATTTCTTTTCTTTTTTATTAAAGTACAGCTAAAATCGAAAAATTGAGTTTTTCCATTTTCCTGATGTTATGTATAGACTTTATACAACTAGTAACAATTTAAAAAAATGGCAAGATCAGCCAGATTAGCTGATGCATACGCACTACTTTTAGTGAAATCTTACGCAAGTAGAACAAAGTTAGTATTCCTGACACTCTAGGCATGAACATTGTCGATAAAACACTATACGACAGCTTGAAAAGTTACAATACTCTACAGAAGAAGCAGATAGTTGATACACTCTATTTTCCGGAAATCTGTCTTAAGACAATTTTCTTCGGGCCAGTCGGTGTGTTAGAAAAAGAACAGACTGACGCTTACGTTTACGTTTCCCGTTGTCGACTTCAAGATGTTCGCACAAGAAAATCCTTTGCAGTGCACTGAAGACGTTTCACGGACGTGCCGTCCGCGCACAAACTCATAACGCCAACCAATCGCGTGCAACCTGTCGTGCTGCTGCCTTCCCAGCGGTGACGCACGCAAGTACCTCGCTACTTAAACTAGTTCGCAACGCACTTCAGTAAGTGCTGCCATGGACCGTAGCAGCACGGCAGGTTGCACGCGATTGGTTGGCGTTATGTGTTCGTGCGCGGACGGCACGTTCGTGAGACTTTAGCAGCACACTGCAACGGAGTTTCTTGTGCGAACACCTTCACTGTGTTTTCTCCCTGCATAATTCTGTCGTGCAAATGAATCGTACTCAAATGTCCTTGATTCTGATGGTGTTTATTGAATATCTATTTTGCAATACGATATACACAATGGCTGTTCATTAAAACTAGAAGAATTAAGACTATGTATTTAAATCCCATTTTAAAGATTCGTAAAAGTGACAGGTGACTGATTTAAACTGCAGATACGCTTTATTTAATTTGCACAGGAGAAATTTATAGCTAAACCATAATGTACTATTTGGAAAGTCTTAACTGTTTAGAACTGTTCCTGGGCCCAAGTCCAAAGTGTAACCAAAACGTCGTGGACGCAACTCTGTTTCGAAACGCTTTTTGGAACCGTTCCTGGACCGGATTCAGAATGTAACCGTAACCGGACCCAAAACGATCCTTTTAACGCCCCGGGTTCACATCCCTGGAAAAAAACATTGGATATATTTATGTAGTGGGAGGATGTCAAATTTATGTCTTTTGTGTTCTGAACGGCCTCTATAAGCATACAAAAAACACTTTGTCCTTCAAAAACCAAAATAAAAAATTTATTAGAATTACACTTAGGTTTTTCACTTCAAGATCTTTGAAGTTAAAAGTGGGATTATTATGGTTTATTCGTAGGCCGAGTTTATAGGCCCGGGCAGTGCGTACGCGCTCATGTACGTTTATAACACAGCCGAGTCTAAACGTCCGGTCCAGACCAGGGGACCTTAAAGATGCATTCAGATTAATTCACAGGCAATCAATTCGCGCTGTCTCAACTTATCCAAATGCGTCAAAATTCTCAATTTGTTTAAGTGAATCAGAAAGCAACATTCAGACGAATTCAAAGACGTTAATTCGACCGAATTAGTTGTTTTTTTACTGGGAGTATACGTGACTTTAACATGGGCGTCACACTGCAGCTGCCTCCCCCCCCCCCGCCAGGCGCGTAACATACTAATTATACGGCTGATTGTGGTAAAAGACTTAAACTTTGTTTTAACAAACAAAAAAAAAGAAGAAAAAGAATCCTTCGCAAAAAGGTCAAATTGGACCCCGCACGAAATATGAGTAAAAGGCGTTACGGTAAAATTCGCTATATCTTTGGGGAATAATTCTTGATGTGATTCTGATCAAAATTTGTTATGGGCATAACCCCCAATAATCAAGTGTTTAGGTATTAGAAGCTCCGGAAGGTAGTAGAGTGTGTTATTCTTGTGCTTGTGGTGACCGATACCTACAAGTATATACTTCTTTACAACTGTAGTGTTATTCTTATGTGATTGGGTATGAACAAGAGAAATCCTGTGTGTTTGTGTGGGGGGGGGGGTATTATATTTGTGTGTGAAGGGTGTGAAGATAGTTCGTGTTTTGTAGGACGATGAATCAGAGAGTATAACTTTAAATGAAAATGATGGGTAACGTTGTAGAAGAGTAATTAGGGGGAGAGTGATATGTGCAAATGTGTGTGTGTGGGGGGGGGGGGTAGGAGTTTTTTGTTCGTGTTTGGGTGCAAGTGTTTGTATGAAGAGAGGAAGTTAATGTATATGATTGACTATGTTGGAAGAGATTGTTATGTGGGAGTGTCAGTGGGTTGGAATGATGTGATCAAGGAGGGGGGATATGTATTAAATAGGTAAGAAAGTACAAGTCTCAGCAGAAAGAGAGGGTGTTGATGAGTGCGATTGAAAGTGAGAAAGAGTGCTTCCAGTGTAGGTTGAAATGAGGGTGGAGGGGTTACTACTTTTGTTTTATACAATATGCGATGTGTGTATGATGGGAGTACTAGATTGATGTGATAGTGAGTAAGGTTGAAGTGTGTAACCCCTCTTCCTCATTTTTAATCGCTCTCATCAACACCCTCTCTTTCTGCTGAGATTTGTACTTTCTTACCTATTTAATACATATCCCTCCTCCTTGCTAACATCAAACCAACCCACTGACCCTCCCACATAACAATCTTTTTCAACGTAGTCAATCACTTACACTAACTTCCTCTCTTCATACAAACACTTGCACCCAAACACGAACAAAAAACTCTTACCCCCCCCCCCACACACACATTTGAACATATCACTCTCCCTCTAATCACTCTTCTACACCGTTACCCATCGTTTTCATTTAAAGTTATACTCTCTGAATCATCCTCACACAAAACACGAACTATCTTCGCACACAAATATAATACCCCCCCCCCCACACACACACACTCACTCGCACACAAACACACAGGATTTCTCTTGTTCATACCCAATCACATAATAATAACACTACAGTTGTAAAGAAGTATATACTTGTAGGTATCGGTCACCACAAGCACAAGAATAACACACTCTACTACCTTCCGGAGCTTCTAATACCTAAATACTTGATTATTGGGGGTTATGCCCATAACAAATTTTGATCAGAATCACATCAAGAATTATTCCCTGGCGGACCGAACGAACGGAACGGATACGCTATAGCGTATCCTTATAGTATCCACATCGTATCCTCTCCGTATCATGCAAGAAAAACTCATTAAAAAAGAAAGATTAACATTTCACTTGTTGAAATTCGGATTCTACGTGAAATTTTGAGTTAAAAGGTCACAGAGTAATCGCAATAGTTTTTCTTGCAACATTAAAAACTTTTAAGAAATATAATACTTATCGATGATGTGCGCTGAAGGCGACTTCAAACGCATCGTCGTTCAGTAGCAGTTAATAGGCGTTATCTGTCGACGATGCGTTTGAAGTCGCCTTCAGCCCAAGTTATCGATAAGTATTATATTTTTTAAAAGTTTTTAATGTTGCAAGAAAAACTATTGCGATTACTCCGTGACCTTTTAACGCAAAATTTCACGTAGAATCCGAATTTCAACAAGTGAAATGTTCACCTTCCTTTTTAAATGAGTTTTTCTTGCATGATACGGAGAGGATACGATGTGGATACTGTGAGGATGCGCTGTAGCGTATCCGCTCCGTTCGTTCGGTCCGCCAGGGACAGTTTGGGAAAATAAGGAAAAGGTACTAAAAAACGTTTCTGTGCTTGTACATTTTTACAATGACAAAGAACAAAATTCGACCAATTACAATTTTTTATTGATTTATTGATTTGAGTTAGCCGTCTACCCCACGGTAAATAAATATCCACAAGGCAAAACATTTTCACATAAACCACAATCCAATGTAAGTCTACGCACTTTGACCAAGTTTCCATCCACTCGAGGAACTGATTTTTTTGCGACTTATTATCTAAATCAGGCCTCTGCAGGGAGAAGAAATTTAAGAATTTTTACTTACTAAGCAGATATGTCGTTTTCACCACTACAACTCTCTACTCAACTGTAAAAGTTCAGGGCGGTGGTTACTCTCATGACGCAGATTCGGGACTTCAGTACCGGAGTGAGACTGACTACCAGGGTCCTTTTGTGGTGAGTTTAGAAAATTGTTATAGAAGATAAAAAGAATTACCTAATTGAATCTGATACAGCAAAGGAAATGAAGTTCGCTGACGAAATATAGGGCCGTCAGGGACAGGACCCAGAGGGGCTCTTACTGCCACGTGGTTCTCCGATCCTACAAGAGTATCATGAGAATCCACCCCTCCAGCTTAAGCCGGCCAAAACAGATTTCGGCGAACCTTTTCGCGCTTAGTGGTGGCCGAGGAGCCACTTTACTCTTCGGGGTGAGGGTTTAGGGGGACCGGCTCGGGGACGGAAGACCAATGAGACCGCCCGCCGCTTCCTAGGTGACTGTTGAGGTGATGTTGTCAGCTTTCGCGGGACCTCCTGAGGTTCACCCACCAGACCTCTCGCCCTCGATGTCGAACTCGAGGATCCCTGATTCGGGGTTTCTATTTGGGAGCTGGCCCAGACTTTCGTGACTCGGTCGCTCGCTGAGATTAGCTCCAGTTGTCGTCCTGGAGGAGGGTGACACGTAGATCTTACAGCTTTGCCCTTGGAATGCCGGAGGGCCCCGCTCTGCCACCCAGGGGTATCCGTTGACGCTCAGACCCACCCTGTTTCCATCGTGAGGGATTTCGTTGTCCGGGTGGCCAAGGCTGGATTGGGGAGGTCCTCAACTACCAACACGTCCTCCTCGTCAGATTTGGGTCGGGTCGGAGTGCCTGCGATTGGGGAAAGGAGTTTCGGCAGAGGGGGTGAGGCCCCAAAAGACTTGAGGGCCTCCTCCAACGACGCGTCCTGTGTCTCTCGAAGGGCAGATTCGATGTCCGGGCTCTCAGACGAGGGGTTGGCCTGCGTAGATTCGGGACTCGGCGGGACGATCAGTCGCCCCCGCCGGTTCTTCTTGATCTTCTTGCGCCTACTCGGGGTACCCGTACTTCTGCCGTCGGGTTCCTCTGGAGCTCCTCGAAGATGCGGCGACGTAATTCGGTTCGTCGGTTGTTCTGGCTGGGCTTCCGCGGAGGTCGTTCTATCTCACACTGTTCTTGAAGGTGAAAGAAGTTAGACTAAAATGGATCCAAAGTCGGGTTTCATAGGAAGTTTCTACATCATTTATAGGTTCCAAATCTGAAGAATCAAAATCCCAGCTGATCCTTTTCACGAGATATCGACATTTTAATATTTAAAATGTCATACTCACAATAAAAATAATTCTATTGATTGACCTTTTTGAATTTCGCGCTAAATTTTCGTTGTCTTAAAATCAGAGATAGAATTACGTATTTTTA
>CAKNYM010045477.1:11018-21260 GCA_932195095.1 Andricus curvator
TAATTAACTTTCAATCAAAAAGAGTTGAATTTTCAACTATAAAGCGTGAATTCTCAATGAAATAGTTGAATTTTCAATCCAAAAAGACGAATTTTTAAAGAAAAAGTTAATTATCAACCAAAAAACATTTTAATTCTAATCCAAAAAAGACGAATTTTCTACAAAATAGTTGAATTTTCAACCCAAAAATATTAATTATAAACAAAAAAGTTGAATTTTTAACCCGACAATATTAATCTTCAAAACAAATTGGTTGACGAACAAATACTGGAATTTTCAAGAAAATAGTTCAATCCTTAACAAAAACAGATTAATTTTGAACTAAGCAGTTGCATTTTTAACCAAAATAGATGAATTTTCAACCAAAAGATGAATTTTCAAAACAAAACAGTTATATCCTCAAATAAAACAGATTAATTTTCAACTAAACAGTTGCATTTTTAACCAAAATGGATGAATTTTCAACCAAAAAGATTAATTTTTTATCAAAAAGACGAATTTAAAAAAAAATATATATGAAATTTCAACTAGAAAAGATCAATTTTCAAATAAAAATATTAATTTTTAACCAAAAATGAAATAGTTACATTTTCAGATAAGAAAGTCAATTCTCAACAAACTAGAAAACCGAATTTTCAGAAAAATTGTTAAATTTTCAACCAAAAAGATGAATTTTCAATTACAATGATGAATTAAAAAAAAATGAATTTTTAAAATAAGAGTTCAAGATTCCACCAAATACTTAACTTTTAAACCAAAAAGTTGAGTATTGAACCAAGAAGATTAATTTTCTATCAGAATGGATGAATTTTCAACAAAACAGTTGAATTTTCTACCTAATTGTTGAATTTTCAAGTTATGAAGGAAAAATTCTCAATCAAAAAGATGTATTTTTCAACTAGTAAAATGTATTTTTAACAAAGTAGTTCATCTTTCAACTAAAAATTTGGATTTTTAAACAAAAAGATTAATTTTCTACCGAAAAAAACGAATTTTCAACAAAATATATGAATTTTCAATAATATTGCTGAATTTTCAACTCAAAAATGAGTTTTTTTACCATTAATGGAATAGTCACATTTTCAGTTTAAAAAATTAATTTTCAACAAAATGAAAACTAATTTTCAATAAAATAATTGTATTTTCATTAAAATGGTGGAATTTTTAACAAAATAATTAAATTTTCAAGAAAACAGTTGAATATTCAACTAGAAGCGACCAATTTCCAGCAAATCATGGAATAGTTGAATTTTCGGTTAAAAAATTAATTTTTAATTTATAGAAGCCAATTTGCAACAAAATAGGTAAATCTTCAACCGATAAAATAAATTTTTAACAAAGTAGTTCAACTTTCAACCAAAAAGGTTCATTTTTAAACAATAAAGATCAAATTTCTACCAAAAACAGATGAATTTTCAAATGAAAAACAGGATTTTTTTCAAAAGAGTTGAATTTTCAAACAGAAAAGATTTTTCAATCAAGAGAGCAAAAAAATCTCAAGCAAATATTTGAATTCTTAATCCAAAAGAACTAAACTTTCAAATAAACAGTTAAATTTTTAACCAAATAGTTTAATTTTCTACACAATTGTTGCAGTTTCAAGCCTGAAAGACGAATTTTCTACAAAACAGCTCAATTTTTAATAAGAATATATGATTTTTCGAAAAAAATGTAATAGTTGATATTTCAACCAAATAAAATTATAAATTTTAAAAACAGTTGAATTCAACCAAAAAAGATGAACTTTCAACAAAATGGTTAATTCCTCAACCAAAACAATTTAATTTTTAACAAAAAAATTGCATTTTTAACAACAAATATGATACTACTACCAAAAGAGATGGATTTTAAAAATCAAAGACAAATTTTCTACAAAAGAGTTGAATTTTCAACCAAGAAAGATTTTTCAGTCAAAAAAGGAAAAAATTGCCAAAAAATTGTTGTTTCCTCGAGCTAAAGAGACGAATTTTTTACAAAACAGTTGAATTCTCAATGAAAATGAAATAGATGATATTTCAACAGAAAAAAAGGTTTTAATTTTAATTCAAAAAGACGAATTTTCAATAAACAGTTGAATCTTCAACCAGAAAGGATCAAACTTTAACAAGATTGTTAAATTCTCAACCAAATAATAAAATTTTCAACCAAAGAATACAAATTTTTAACCAAAAAATATTAATTCTCAATCAAGAATATAATGGTAAACTTTTGAATCGAAAAGAATTAACTTTTTGAACCAAAAATAGTCTTACTATCAACTCGAAAATATGAATTTTCAATAACTTTTTAACAAAATAGTTTCATTTTCGACAAAATAATTAAATTTTTAATCAAATAATGGGGTTCTGTTAATTTCGTTCACATTTAAGAGAAAAAACCAAAAAAAGGGGAAGTTTCTTGATAACATGGAAAAAATAAGAAAAAAATAAATAAATAAATAAGCCTTTCAAAAAGGCGATAAGATTTTATGAGCGGCCCCTAATTTATTAAGTTAATCTGCCGTCTAAGTTAATTTTTAAATTATATCAATTTTTTATAATGAAAAAAATTTCTAAAGAATTTCATTAAAAGTATTCTCCTATTAGTATGAAATAGATTAAACTCATTTTTCATTGTTCAACTGACGATTAATTAAAATTACTAAATTAATTGGAAAATTAATTAAAAAACTACCTGTAATGGACGTAATGAAATCCAGGAGGTATCATTTTAATTCCCTTGAAATTCTCTCCAGTATTCCAAGATTTTATATCAATTCCAAAGTCCGTACCTTTAGGCACGTCTAAAAGAACTACAGTAGCTCCTTCAGTAAAAAGCCGTTTTGCGAGTTCCTGATCCATTTCGATGGAATCGTTTGATGCCATGTTTTCTGAAAAGAAATGAGATTTAAATCCTTAAGTGCATTTTATATTTTTAATTTTTAAACACAAATCTCTGGAACATCCACTTCATTAATGTTTATTAATAAAAGGATCGAATCTTTCTGACTAAGCAAACAATTTCTGTTTTCAAGAGATTTTTTTTCTAAAATTCGTATTTTTATCGGCAAAAATGTAAGGTCGAAAAAAAATTAAGATAAAAGTTTCCACGACTAAAAACGTTCTACAAAAAATACTTTTGTGATATCTTGCATTGTTTAAGAGAAAATTTAAAAAATGATGTTTTAGAGGAAAAAAATTCTCCAGTCTCAAAAATGGTTTAGTCTGCATAAAACTAATAGGAGGTCTTTCTTTTATTAACGGAAACTTTTAAAAAGTATTAGTAATTATTATTTTAGTTTACATATATTCATATATGAAATAATAATTTGTTATTTAAAATATTATTTTAAAAATATTTTTTTTACAGTTTTTGATGACATAAGAAAAGCCTCCTATCATTTGTTCTCAAAATATAATTTTTTAATTTTTCTCGTAAATAATGCAAGATATTTGCACTTTCAACTAAAAAAAATCAATTCTCCACCACAAAGTACACAATTTAATTTTTAATTTAAAAAATTAATTTTCAACCTAAGAAAAAAAGAATTTTCAACCAAATAGTTAAATTTTCAACCATAGAGATGAATTTTCAGCAAAAATCTGAATCTTGTAGAAAAAAAAATGAATGAAAACCGAAAATATAAATTTTCAACATAGATGTTACCTTTTCACCAAATAGTTGAATTTTTAACTAAAAACTATCAATTGTCAACCAAAAATGGAATAGTTTAATTTTCAGTTGAAAAAATTTATTTTCAACTTAAAATGGAAGTCTAATTTTCAATTTCATTAATTAATTTTGCACAAAAAAACGTACTTTTAACAAAATAATTACATTTTCAACCACAGAGATAGATTTTGAACAAAAATTGGAATCTTCAGCGAAAAGAATGAATTTTTAAAAAAGTAGTTCGAGTTTCAAGCGAGTAGTTCAATTTCCAACCAAAATAATTGAATTGAAATAATTAAATAATTTAATTTTCAACAAAATAGTTAAATTTTAAACCATATAATAAAATTTGTAACCATAAAACATGAATTCTCAACCAAACAGTAACATTTTCAACTTTAAAAAAATAAATTTTCAACTAGAAATGGAATAGATTAATTTTCAATTTAAAAAATTAATTTTCCACACAAAAAAAAACAATTTTTAACAAATTAGTTAAATTTTTAACCATAGAGATAAATTTTCCACAAAAACTTGAATTTTTAACGAAAAGAATGAATTTTTAACAAATTAGTTCAAATTCCAAGCAAGTAGTTGAATTTTCATCCAAAAAAGATTGATTCTCAACAAAAAATGTATAAGTTACTATTTGAACAAAAAAATATTTTTATTTTAAATTAAAAACAGTTAAATCGGACACGAAAATATGAATTTTCAAAAAATAAGTTCATTGACAACTAAATAGTTCAACTTTCTACCAAAATAGTTAAATTTTCAAGAAATTGTTAGATTTTCAACAAAATAATTCAATTTTCAACAAAATAGTTAATTTTTCACCAAAATAATAAAATTTGTAATCATACCAGATTAATTCTCAAACAAACAGTTACATTTCCAACTATAAATGATCAATTTTCAAACAAAAATGAAATAGTTTAATTTTCAAATTAAAAACTTAATTTTCCACACAAAAAAATGAATATTTAACAAAATATTAAAATTTTAAACCACAGGTATAAATTTTCAACTAAAATGATGAATCTTCAATGAAAAGAATAATTGTTTAACAATTAAGTTCGAGTTCAATCAAGTAGTTGAATTTTCAACAAAAAAATATTTATTCTCAACGAAAAAATGTAATAGCTGATATTTCAACCGATAAATATTTTTATTTTAAATCAAAAACTGTTAAATCAAACTCGAAGATATGGATTTCCAAAAAAAAGTTCATTGCCAACCAAACAGTTTATTTATCTACCAAAATAATTTAATTTTAAACAAAATAGTGAAATTTCCAACCAAAAAATATCATTTTTTAACCAAAAATGGAATAGTTTAATTTTCAATTTAAAAAATTAATTTTCCAAACGAAAAACTAATTTTTTAACCAAATGGTTAAATTTTAAACCACTGAACTAAAATGACGAATCTTCAGAGAAAAGAATAAATTTTTAACAAAGTAGTTTGAGTTTCAATCAATTGGTTGAATTTTCAATGAAAAAAACATTGATTCTCGACGAAAATAGTTGAAAAAGATCAAATTTGTATTAAAAATGATACATTTTCAATAAAGGTGTTAAATTTTCAAACACGAGAGATTTTACAGTCAACGAAGAAAAAAAATTGTTTAAATTTCTACAAAACAGTGATTTTTCAACCCTAAAATATGAATTGTCAACCAAAAATTTTGATTTTCAACCAAATAGTTGAATTTTTTACAACAATAGTTGTATTTTCAACAAAATAGTTACATTTTCAACAAAATAATAAAATTTGTAACCATAACAGATTAATTCTCAATAAAACAGTTACATTTCTAACTATAAATCAATTTTCAACAAAAAATGAAATAGTTTAGTTTCCAATTTAAAAAATTTGTTTTCATGCAAAACACGAATTTTTAAGAAAATAATTAAATTTTTAACCACAAAGATGAATTTTCAACGAAAAGAATGAATCTTTAACAAAGTAGTTCGAGTTTCAATCAAGTATTTGAATTTTGAAACAAAAAAGATTGATTCTCAACGAAAAAATGTAATAGTTGATAATTCAACCAATAAATGTTTTTATTTAAAATAAAAAACAGTTCAATAAAACCCGAAAATATGAATTTTCAACAAAGAAATTCATTGTTAACCAAATAGTTGATTTATCTACCACAATAATTGAATTTTAAACGAAATAGTTTAATTTCCAAATGAAAAATATAATTTTCCAACCAAAAATAGAATAGTTTAATGCTCAATTTGAAAAATTAATTTTCCACATAAAAAAAGAATTTTTAACAAAATAGTTAAATTTTCAACCACAGAGGTAAATTTTCAAATAAAATGATGAATCTTCAACGAAAAGAATAAATTTCCAACAAATCATTTCGATTTTCAAACAAGCAGTTGAATTTAAAAAAAATATTGATTCTCAACAAAGACCGTTTCATTTTTCCCCAAAAATGATGAAATTTCTACTCAAAGAGATGAATTTTCAATAAAACCGTTGAATTTTCAAACACGAAAGATTTTGCATTCAATAAGGAAAAAAAATTATTCCATTTTCTATAAAACAGTGACTTTTCAACCCGAAAATATGAATTGTCAACCAAAAATTTCATTTTCAACCAAATTGTTGAATTTTTTATTAAAAAAGTTGAATTTAAAAAAAAAATAGTTACATTTCTAACTATAAAATATCAATTTTCAACCAAAAATTGAATAGTTTAATTTCCAATTTTAAAATTTTATGTTCCATGCAAAAAAAATGAATTTTTAAGAAAATAGTTCAATTTTTAACCACAGAAATAATTCTTCAACAAAATGAATACATTTTTAACAAAGTAGTTCGCGTTCAATAAAGTAGTTGAATTTTCACGAAAGATTTTCCAGTCATTAAAGAAAAAAAATTCTTTAATTTTCTACAAAACAGAGACTTTTGAACCCGAAAATATGAATTGTCAACAAAATAGTTACATTTTCAAGCAAATAATAAAATTTGTAACTACAGAGATAAAAAAAGAAAGAAATATAATAAAAAATATAAAATAAATATAACAAACTAAATATAAATAAATAGTAAATATAATATTAATAATAAATATTCAACGGAAAGAATAAATCTTTAAGAAAGTAGTTCCAGTTTCAATCAAGTAGTTGAATTTTCAAACGAAAAACAATGATTCTCAACGAAAAAATGTAAAATTTGATATTTAAACCAATAACTATTTTTATTTTAAAATAAAAACTGTTAATTCAAACTCGAAAATATGAATTTTCAACAATGGAGTTCATTGTCGAACAAATAGTTGATTTATATACTAAAATAATATAATTTTAAACAAAATAGTTAAATTTCAAATTAAAAAAAACATTTTTCAACCAAAAATGAAATAGTTTAATTTCTAATTTAAAAGATTATTTTACCACACAAAATTATTATTTTTTAACAAAATAGTTCAATTTTTAACTACAGAGATAAATTTTCAACTAAAATTATGAATCTTCAGAGAAAAGAATAAATTTTGAACACAGTAGTTCAATTTTCAATTGAGCAGTTGAATTTTCAACAAAAAAAGAATGATTCTCAACGAAAAAATGTAAAATTTGATATTTAAACCAATAACTCTTTTAATTTTAAAATAAAAACTGTTAATTCAAACTCGAAAATATGAATTTTCAAAAATGGAGTTCATTGTCAAACAAATAGTTTATTTATCTACAAAAATAAAAGAAAGGACCCCGCACCAAATGTACAGAAAAAAGCCTTATGATAAAAAATTCTAAAAAAAATTTTTTC
Organism: Andricus curvator; assembly: GCA_932195095.1. NCBI lineage: Eukaryota > Metazoa > Arthropoda > Insecta > Hymenoptera > Cynipidae > Andricus > Andricus curvator. Next base: position 18,456 of record CAKNYM010045477.1, read on the forward strand.
TTGTATTTTCGAACCTGCAAACTAAAAATTCGAAAGAAAAATGTCAGAAAGATGGACAGTTTTTAGACAAACACTTGTCCAAAGTTTCGATTTTTACATGTATTTTAATGGAAAAATGCTTATTTTAGCAAAATGTTTTTTTTCCTCAAAAACGCTATGATAGATTTGACTAAAACTTTTATATTTTGACGATCAGGCGTACCGAATCAAAAGATTCATACCCACGAACTAGAAATATTAACGATTCTTTGAGTATACAGCATGTTTTTGGGGGTGTTTTTGTACCCTAAACATCCAAGTAACATATGTAAATAATCATTTCTTAGTAACTAAAATAAATAGAGATTTTTATTCATCTTCTACGGCATGAAACGACTTTTCAATAAGTGGAGTAAGCGTACCGAGCATGAATATGTTTTGACTTAATTTTAGGGGATGTTTTACCATCCCTTAAACAATGAGTCTTAAGTTCCTAACGCATTAATCAATAACGAAAAATAATTTTATTTTTAAATGCATGAAAGCTGATATTTTATGACAGAAAATAGTCGCGTACAACCCGAAAAACTTCCTAAAGAACTTTCAACCCCTTATCAGATATAAAACCCACCCAAACTACCCCTAAATATTTTTAAAATTCAACAAAACCAACCTAATTCAAAAATCCGCCCAATTTTTGCTGATAATAATTTCAATTGATGCAAAAGGGGCACACATAAAGTCCCAACCCTTCAGCACATGTAGAACTCACCCCAGCCACCCCCGAATATTTTAAAAGTTCAATAAAATCACCCTAATTCAAAAATACGCCAGGTTTTTCTGATAATGTTTTCAGTTGATGCCAAATGGACAAAAAAGTGTCTCAATCCCTCAGCACATATAGAACTCACCCCAGCAACCCCTACATATTTTTAAAATTCAATACAATCACCCCAATTTCAAAGTACACCAGGATTTTTCTGAAAATGTTTTCAGTTGATGCCAAATCTAAAATGCCAAAACTAAAATGATCATTTTCCATTAAAAAACATGTAAAAATTGGACCTTTGATAAGTGCGTATCTGGAAACTGTCCTTTCTTCTTACTTTTTTGAATTTATTGAATTTTTAAAATATAAAAAAATATTTAGACTTGGATGAGTTCCACATATACTGAGGTGTTGAGACTTTTTGTGTGAACCGTTCGCATCAATTGAAAAAATTATCATCAAAATCCTGGATTATTTTGGAATTGGGCGGTTTATATTGAATTTTAAAAATATTTAGGGGTGACTGGGGTGAGTTCTATACGTGCTGAGGTTTTGAAACATTTTTTTGCCCATTTGGCATTAACTGAAAACATTTTCAGAAAAATCTTGGTGTACTTTGAAATTAGGGTGATTGTATTGAATTTTAAAAATATTTAGGGGTTGCTGGGATGAGTTCTATATGTGCTGAGGAATTGAGACACTTTTTTCTCCCTTTGGCATCAACTGAAAATATTATCAGAAAAACCTGGCGTATTTTTGAATTAGGGTGATTTTATTGAACTTTTAAAATATTCGGGGGTGGCTGGGGTGAGTTCTACATGTGCTGAAGGGTTGGGACTTTATGTGTGCCCCTTTGGCATCAATTGAAATTATTATCAGCAAAAATGGGGCGGATTTTTGAATTAGGTTGGTTTTGTTGAATTTTAAAAATATTTAGGGGTAGCTTGGGTGAGTTTTATATCTGATAAGGGGTTGAAAGTGCTTTAAGAAGTTTTTAGGGTTGTACGCGACTATTTTCTGTCATAAAATATCAGCTTTCATGCATTTAAAAATAAAATTATTTTTCGTTATTGATTAATGCGTTAGGAACTTAAGACTCATTGTTTAAGGGATGGTAAAACATCCCCTAAAATTAAGTCAAAACATATTCTTGCTATGTACGCTTACTCCACTTATTGAAAAGTCGTTTCATGCCGTAGAAGATGAATAAAAATCTCTATTTATTTTAGTTACTGAGAAATGATTATTTACATATGTTACTTGGATGTTTAGGGTACAAAAACACCCCCAAAAACATGCTGTATACCCAAAGAATCGTTAATATTTCTAGTTCGTGGGTATGAATCTTTTGATTCGGTACGCCTGATCGTCAAAATATAAAAGTTTTAGTCAAATCTATCATAGCGTTTTTGAGAAAAAAAAACATTTTGCTGAAATAAGCATTTTTCCATTAAAATACATGTAAAAATCGAAACTTTGGACAAGTGTTTGTCTAAAAACTGTCCATCTTTGTGACATTTTTCTTTCGAATTTTTAGTTTGCAGGTTCGAAAATAAAAGAAAAAATTTTTTTTAGAATTTTTTATCATAAGGCTTTTTTCTGTACATTTGGTGCGGGGTCCTTTAAACAAAATAGTTAAATTTCAAACTAAACATATCATTTTTCAACCAAAAATGAAATAGTTTAATTTCTAATTAAAAAAAATTAATTTTCCACACAAAATTATGATTTTTTAACAACATAGTTCAATTTTTAACCATAGACATAAATTTTCAACTAAAATGATGAATCTTCAGAGAAAAGAATAAATTTTGAACACAGTAGTTCAATTTTCAATGAAGCACTTGAATTTTGAACGAAAAAAGAATGATTCTCAACGAAAATATGTAAAATTTGATATTTAAACCAATAATTACTTTCATTTTAAAATAAAAACTGTTAATTCAAACTCAAAAATATGAATTTTCAACAATGGAGTTCATTGTCAAACAAATAGTTTATTTATCTACAAAAAATAAAAGAAATTTAAACAAAATAGTTAAATTTCAAACTAAAAA
>CAKNYM010045477.1:27039-37998 GCA_932195095.1 Andricus curvator
TAAAAAAAATTTTTTGGGATTTGAAAATTTATTTGAGGAAAAATCGAATCATTTTAAAAGATGTTTAGAAGGTTTAAAAGGTTTTGAAGAAATTCAAAAATAATTAAAAACTAAAAAATGATTGAACTTTTTTTTAAATGTAGATTTTTGAAGATTCTGACAAAAAATTTAGAAGCTTTTTAACAATTTTGAAAGGTTTCAAGAGAATAAAAAAAATGTCTTGAGATTCCTTGGAAAATTTAAGATGATTTTTTATTTTGAAAAATTTGTTTTAACAGAATATTTAAAAAATTTCAAAAAATTTGAAAATATTTCCAAAAGTTTCGAAAAAGAATCTGGGAAATTGTAAGGCCATTATTTTAAATTTGCAGAATTTTTTAAAATTTGTTGGAAAAAATTTGAATCGTTTTTAAAGATATTAAATTTTTTTAATTTCAAGAATAATTAAAAATTTGAAAAGGTAAAAAAACTCACAAGAATATTTAGATTTTTCAAGATTTCAAAATAAAATTTAGAAGCTTTTTAAGAATTTTTGAAAGTTGAAGAGAATAAAAAAAATGTCTTAGGATTTATGGGAAAATTAAAAATGATTTTTTATTTGAAAAAATTTGTTTTAACAGAATATTTAAGAAAATTTCAAAACATGCCAAAAGATTTTCAAAATTTTTGAAAAAGAACCTGACAAGTTTTACGGCAATTTTTTTAATTTTATCAAATTGTTTGTAAAAATTTGAATAATTTTTAAAGATATTTAGAAGTTTTTAAAAAATTTAAAGGATCGTAAAAAATTTGAAATGATTTTTAGAAACTCTCAAAAAAATGTAGATTTTTGAAGATTTCGAAATAAAGTTTGTAAGCTTTTTAAGAATTTTGAAAGGTTTGAAGAGAATAAAAAAATTTTCGCAAAATTCCTCGAAAACCTTAGAATGATTTAAAAACAGTATAAAAGAATCAAAAACCGTCAGAAAAGAATTTGGAAGATTTTAATGCATTTTTTTAAATTTTGTATGATTTGAAAATTTATTTTAGGAAAAATCGAATCATTTTAAAAGATGTTTAGAACGTTTTAAAGAAATTCAAAAATAATTCAAAATTTAAAAATGACTGAAATTTTTTTTTAAACGAAGATTTTTGAAGATTCTGACAAAAAATGTAGAAGCTTTTTAACAATTTTGAAAGGTTTCAAGAGAATAAAAAAAATGTCTTGAGATTTTTGGGAAAATTTTAAATGGTTATTTATTTTTAAAAATTTTAAAACGTTCCAAAAGATTTCCAAAAGTTTCGGAAAAGAATCTGGAAAATTTTAGGGCAATTTTTTGATCTTGCAGAATTTTTTAAAATTTGTTGAAAAAACTTTGAATCGTTTTAAAAGGTATTAATTTTTTTTTAAATTTCAAGAATGATTAAAAATTTGAAAGGATAAAAAAAACTCACGAGAATATTTAGATTTTTCAAGATTTCAAAATAAAATTTAGAAGCTTTTTAAGAATTTTGAAAAGTTGAAGAGAATAAAAAAATTTCTTACAATTCCTCAGAAAACTTTAAATGATTTGAAAACATTAAAAAAGATTTCTAAAACTTTCAAAAACGAATTTACAAGATTTTAGGGCATTTTTTGTTCAATTTTGCGGGATTTAAAAAAATGATGAAAAATCGGATTAGAAGTTTAAAAGTTTTGAGGAAATTCAAAAATAATTTAAAACTTGGAAAGATTCAAAGTTTTATTTTAAATATAGATTTTTTTAAACTTTGACAAAAAAGTTAGAAGCTTTTTAAGAATTTTAAAATCTTTCAAGTGAATAAACAAATTTTCGTAAGATTCCCAGGAAAATTAAAAAGAATTTTTGATTTCAAAAAATTAAATTTAGGAGAATATTTAAAAGGATTTCAGAAGATTTCTAAAATGATCGAAAAATCATCTCGAAGATTTAAAGGCAATTTTGTTTATTTTGTAGGATTTAAAAAAATTTTAGGACAAGTTCGAATAATTTTAAATAATATTTAGCAGTATAGAAACAATTTCAAAATTATTATAAAATTGGAAAATATTGCAAAAAATTGAAAACAAATGTAGATTTTTTAAGATTTTGAAAAAATAAGGTTTTTCAGAATTTTGAAACGTTTTAAAAGAATAAACAAATTTTGCTTAATAAGATTTCTAGGAAAAGATCAAATAATTTTTTATTTAAAAAAATGAATTTTAAGAGCAAAGTGAAAAAGATTTCAAATAATTTCCTAAAATTTTTAGAAAGAATGAACTCGATTATAAAGCAAAAATTTCAATTTTGAGAGATTACAAAATTTTTGCAATTTTCGAAATTTAGAAAATTTTGGAAAAATTAGCAAAAATTTTAGAACAAATTTGAAAATAATTCAAAACGTGAAAGGATTTCAAAAAGTTGAAAGCAAAATTGAAGATTTCGAACAAAAAATTTAGAAGGTATTTCGGAATTTTAAAAGGAAAAATATTTTCTTGAAATTCCTTGGAAAACTTAAAATTAATAAAAAACGTTTTTGAAAAATTTTCAAAACTGTCAAAAGAAGAATTTGGAAGATTTTTAAGCATTCATTTTTATTTTGTGGAAATTTTAAAAAATTTTAGGAAAAATCGAATCATTTTTTAAAATATTTTGTAGATTTAGAAGTTTTAAAGAAATTCAAAGTAATTTAAAATAAAAATGATTAAAAGTTTTTTTCAAATGTAGATTGTTAAAGATTTTGATAAAAAATGGAGAATTAAACTTTTCAAGAATTTTGAAAGGTCTCAAGAGAATAAAAATTTTTCGTAGGATTCCCAGAAAAATTTAAAAAGCTTTTTCATTTTGAAAAATTAATTTTAAGAGAATATTTAAAAGGATTTTAAAACATTTCCAAAATTGTTGTAAAAGAATCTCAAAGATTTTAAGGCAATTTTTTTTAATTTTGGAGGATTTTTAAAGTTTTAGGGAAAAATGGAATAATTTTTTATTTTAATTTTATTTATAATTAATTAATTAATTAATTTTTGTTTTAATTTGATTTTAATCTAATTTGAAATTCTTAAATTTCAATTTTTAATAATATAATTAGAAGTTTGGAAACAATTTCAATATTAATTCCAAATTTAAAAAAAAATTTTAACAAAAAGTAGATTTTTGAAGATTTCAAAATAACATTTTCAGGCTTTTGAAGATTTAAAAAATTTTCGAATATAAATTTTTTATTGAAGTTTAGAAAGATTTCAAAACATTTGAAAGGATTTGTAAAACTAGGACGGAAATTTCGGAATAATAAAATTCCTGAAAGTTAATAAGATTACTGAATTTGAAAATTTCTGAATCTAAATAATTAAAAAATTATTTTTAAAAGTTTTAATTGTTTAGATTTTGAAATTTTATCATCAGGGAATTTCCCTGTCTTGGCAACTTTCTTTAATCGAGAATTTAAAAATTCTGTATACAGAATTTTTATATAAATTTTATTTTTATCGAGAATTTTTTTAAGCCGGAAATTTTAAATATTCGGAAATTTTCTATTTTTAATATTTTGTTTCTCAGGAATTTACCAGTTTCGGGAATTTTATTTTTCTGCATTTTTCAATCAATAACATTTTCGATAAAAAATCTGGAAGATATAAATCCCTTTTTTTTATTTAAAAAGATTTGTCCACATTTTAGGAAAAATTCGACTCGAATTAAAGTGTTTAAAAAATTTTAAATTATATGTAGTTATGCAAAATTTTTATTTTTATTAAAAATTATTCTTCCTCTCCAACTTCAGTATTAAATAAATATAAATTGTGAGTAAAAAATCTTAGTTTCGTTGTCAAATAATATTTTTTAAATTAAGGACATGCAATAATTATCCGATTCCTATTTTGCCGACATATGAATAACTTTTTGTTATTTTTACTTTTTTTGAAGTTTTCAAAATGTTTATTTGTTTATTTTCTTCAGTACCTTTTATTTAATTTCCAAAATTTTCAACTCGATATCTCAATTCGTGAGGACGTGAGTTACCGGGAAAAATGTCGGTAAGGTAGGAATCGGGTAACTATCACATGGCCTTAATGATAAAGAATATTTTTATAAACATTCCATAAATTAATTTATTAAAATTTTTAAATCACCATCCGAGCAAATTCCTAAAGATATAATATCATCTCCATTTCCGTCTCCATACCACAATTTTAACAGATCACAAATAGCTTTGCATTTTTGAAAATCTTCTGTTCTACCAACTTCATAAAATGTTGTAGCCTATATTATATATGTACATTAATTTCTTTTTGGAAGAGGAATGTCAAAAAAGGGTAAATTAAATAAAAAATTAATTTAAGGCCATGTGATGAGTGGGTCACGTGACCAGATTCCTACATTACCGGCACTTTTTTATTTCCTAACTTATTTTCACACGAAGCGCTACCTCGAGATGAAAATTTGGGATAATAAATAAGAAGTACTAAGAAAGGTGGGTCTGGTCCTAAATTTTAATAATTATGAAAAAAGGTTTTTTTGTAAATATTTTTTTCTCCTTTTTTCATGATTATTAAAATTTAGGATCGGACCCACCTTTCTTAGTGCTTCTTATTTATCATCCCAAATTTTCAACTCGATATCGCGTTTCGTGTGAACGTAAGTTGATTTTGAAAAAAAGTGTCGGTAAGGTAGGAATCCGGTCACGTGACCCACTCGTCACATGGCCTTAAAATAAAAATTCATTCAAATCTGCCTAAATTTATCCACAAAATATACTAATAAAAGTATTTTTAAAATGATTATACCTTGCGTTTGGAAAGGATTTTATAAGGTTTCTTATCATGTGACAAATAAGAAAACCACCTCAGTTCTGTATTTTTTGTTCCTAAAGGTAAAGTTGTTTTTTTCGACTTCATGGCTCTTTTGTTTGGTCTAAAAACATTGTGGACTTGGACCATGTGATCTAAATCAACGTACTGACTAATACCTGAAAAAAAAATTAATTAAGGCCATGTGCCACTTACCCGATTCCTACTTTACCGACTTTTTTTTTAACAAGTTACGTCCACACGAAATGAGATATCGAGTTGAAAATTTGTGAAATTAAATATAGTTGGTACCAAAAAACGTTCATATAGTTCTAAATTTCTGGAAATACAGAAAATTCAAAATCTTTGGAATTCTTATTTCCCCTGTTTTCAATCGAAATTCATCTCCTTTAGTTCAAAATTCTATTATTTGGTTGAAAATTTAATAATTTTTTTGAAAATTGCAACTATTTTGTGAAAAAGTCTTTTTTTTCAAAATTCAGCTATTCAGCTATTTTATTAAAATATAATTTTTTTTTTTTGGTTGAAGATTCATCTCGATGGTTGAAAATTTAACTATTCATATTTTCGGGTTGAAAATTCATCTGTTTTTTAAGAAATTCGTCTTTCTGGCTTCAAAATTCAACAATTTTTCGAAAATTGATGTATTTGTTTGAAAATTTGTCTTTTTGTTAGAAAATTAATCCTGCTCTTCGAAAATTTATTTTTTTGATTAAGGATTCAACTATTTAGTTGAAATTTTTTTTTTTTTTTTTTGAAATCCATTGGCCGAAATTCGCTTTTTTTTTAGAAAATTAATTTTGTACATCGAAAATTTGACGAAAATTGATCCTTTAGTAGAAAATTTTTTAGTAGAAAATTTTTAGGTGAAAATGAACTTTTTTGTTGAAAAACCAACTTCTTGGGTTAAAAATTAAACTGTTTTCTAAAAATTCAGTTTTTTAGCTTGAAAATTTAACTGTTTTTGGTAGAATTTTAATTTTTTTTCGGAAATTCCAAATATTTTTAAATTTTGATAAAGTCACCTTTATGGTTGAAAAAACTATTTGGTTTAAAATTCGTCTTTTTTTATTTAATTCAACTGGTTGCAAATTCGCTTTTTTTGTTGTTGTTGAAAATTAATTTATTGTACTGAAAATTTGACGATTTCATTTTTAGTTGAAAAAATTTCTTGGCTTTGGAAATTTCTAAGAATTATTAATGATTTAAAAAATTTTCCTAAACAAATTAAAAGCTTGGCCTTTTCCAACAAATAGGATCAATTAGCTCAGGGTATCAAGAAAGAATGTATTTACAATAATTCGACGTTTCCATTTTTGGTTCAAAAAATATATTTTTGAGTTGAAAATCCATGTATTTTGTCCAAAATGCAACTATTTTGTTGAAAATTAATTTTTTTTTCGTTGAATTCAACGGGTTTAGATTTTTTTTTAATTAATTTTTTGTTCTGAAAATTTGACGATTCCATTTTTGATTAAAAAAAGATTGTTTTTTTTTGTATTAAATATTCAACTACTTGTTTTGAAGTTCATCTACTTGGTCAAGGATTCAACTATTTTATTAAAAAATATTGCTTTTTCGTTTACTTTAACTGGATGAAAATTTGTTTTTTGTTGTTGAAGATTAATTTTTTTAATTGAAAATTTGAGGATTTCGTTTTTAGTTAAAAAAGTATGTTTTTTAGTTGAAAAGTCAGCTTAAAATTCATATTTCTTGTTAAAAAATTTATCTACTTGGTTGAAGATTCAATTATTTTCTTCAAAATTAATTTTTTTTTGTTTAATTCAGCTGCTAAAAATCATCTTTTGGTAAAAAATTCATCTTTCATGGTGGAAAAGTCATCTTTCTTGGTTGAAAAGTAACTTTTTTGTTGAAAAATCAACTTTTCGTGTTGAAAATTAAATTGTTTTCTGAAAAATTGATTTTTTTTCTTCAGAATTCACCTATTTTGGTTACATTGGAACCTTTTTTGTTTGAAAATTAAAATATTTTGAAATTTTGAAAAAGTCACCTTCATGGGCGAAAATTCGACTGTTTTATTTTAATTCGTCAATTTGGATTGAAAATTCACCTATTTTCGTAGAACATCATTTTCGGTTGAAAATTAAACTATTTTGTTAAAAATGCAATTGTTTTCGAATTTCGAATTTTTAAGTATAAAAAACCTAATTTTTTAGAAAACAGTTTAATTTTCAAGCCAAAAAGTTTTCCAACAAAAAAATTCATTTTCAATCAAGAAAGATGACTTTTGTACCATAAAATATGAATTTTCTACGAAAAGATGGATTTTCAACCAGTTGAATTAAAACCAAAAAAATCAAGAAAGATGAATTTCAAACCAATTAGTTGAATTTTTAACTAAATAAATATTGTTTAACCAGAAATGGAATCTTAAAATTGTCAGTAGATAAATTAATTTTCCACAAAAAAAACTAATTTTAAACCAGTTGAATTAAAAAAAAAGTACGAATTTTTAACCAAACAGTTGAAATCATTAATTTTCCACCAAGTTAAGTTTTCAACTTATAAAGGATCAATTTCTAACAAAAAATGGAACAATTAAATTTTCAGAGGACAAAAAAATTAAATTTTCAACCGAAGAGGTAAATTAAAAAAAATTAATTTTTGACAAAGTAGTTCAACTTTAAATCAAGTTGTTGAATTTTCAACTGAAAAATATAATTTTTTAACCAAAAAGTTAAATTTTCAACACAATTGTTGAACTTTAAAGCAAAAAAAAAAAACGGATTGTCTACGAAATAGTTGAAATTTCAGTGCGAAAATATTATTTTGTAATAAAAATGTCAATTTTCTACGAAATAGTTAAATTTTAATCAAAGTAGTTTATTTTCTAAACGAATAGTTGAATTTCCAACCAAAAATATGTATTTTTAGCAAAAAAGTTAATTTTTTAATCAAACAATGGAATCGTCAAATTTTTAGTTTACAAAATTAATTTTTAACAACAAACGAATTTTCTACCCGTTGAATTAATTGAAAAACCGCGAAATTGTAACAAAATAGTTAAAAACTCAACCAATTAGATACATTTTTAATCGAGAAAGATGAATTTTAAACCAACTATTTACATTTTTAACTAAAAAAGATATTTTTCAACCAAAAATGGAATCGTAAAATTTTCAGTACAAAAAATTAATTTTCTAACAAAGAAACAAATTTTCAACCAGTTGAATTCAACCAAAAAAGTCGATTTTTTAACCAAGTGATTGAAACCTTAATCAAAAAGATGAATTTTCAACAAAAAAGATTAATTTTTTAACAAAAAAATAACTTTTGAAATTTTTTTTATCTGTTTAAATTTATGAGTACATAAGCATTCCTTAGTCCGATTTCTTTATTTTCCCAATTTTTCAGCTCAATATCTTATTTCGTATGGAATTTGTATGAACAAAAAAAAAGTCAGTAAAGTGGGAATCTGATGAGTGTCACATGCCCTTAAGGGTATTAAAACTACTCGGGTTTTCGCCAGATCAATAATATGTCTACAAAAATGCATTTGTTTAATCTAATATTTTAACCACATAATCTAAAGGAAATTTTACTCGCGGGAGCAAAGCCATTTTTTCGAAAAATGTTTTTTTTTTTAATTATAAATTGAGCGTTCTTTTGCGCCTGTCAAATGCAACGCGCCAGCCAACACTGTATGGCTATTTTTAACTTTTCAATTACTTTTTCATACGGTGGTTTGCAAATTTAATAATTAATAATTATTTAAACAATTTTCATAAACAAATTCAGTGCTTGGCCGTATTTCCACAAATAAACTTTTGGCTATTTTTCAACGAATAGGCTAATTTTTTGTACAGAATCAACTAAGAATATCTTTCCGATAACTTTTTTGTATGATGCTTTGCAAATTTCCAAGAATTATTAATCATTCAAACAATTTTCCTAAACAAATTAAAAGCTTGGCCTTTTTTCAACGAATGGGATCAATTAGTTAGGGTATCAAGAAATAATGTATTTCCAATCATTCTTTTCTACGAAACGTTGTAAGTATACAATAATAATTAATTATTTTGACAATTTTCATAAACATATTCAGAGTTTGGCTATTTTTTACGGAATAGATAAAATTTTTTTACGGAGTCAAATAAGAATATCTGTCCGATGACTCTTTCTATATTGCTTTGTAAATTCACAATAATTATTAATAATTTAAACAATTTTCATAAACAAATTCAGAGTTTGGCTATTTTTCAACGAACAGGCTAAATTTTTTCACAGAATTGCCTAAGAATATCTTTCCGATGACTTTTTTGTATAATGCTTTGCAAATTTCCAAGAATTATCAATTATTCAAACAATTTTCCTAAACAAATTAAAAGCTTGGCCTTTTTTCAACGAATAGGATCAATTAGTGTAGGGCATCAAGAAAGAATGTATTTCCAATAATTCTTTTCTACTATACTTTGTAAATATATAATAATTATTAATTATTTTAAAAATTTTCATAAACATATTGAGAGTTTGGCTATTTTTCAAGGAATAGGCAAAATTTTTTTACGGAGTCAAATGAGAATGTCTTTCTGATGACTCTTTTCTATGTTGCTTCGTAAAATCACAATAATTATTAATAATTTGAACAATTTGCACACACAAATTCAGAGTTTGGCAATTTTTCAACGAATAAGCTCAATTTTTTTTACAGAATTAACTAAGAACATCTTTCCGATGACTTTTTTGTATGATGCTTTGAAAATTTCCAAGAATTATTAATTATTTAAACAATTTTCCAAAACAAATTAAAAGCTTGGCCTTTTTTCAACGAATAGGAGCAATTAGTTTAGGGTATAAAGAAAGAATGTATTTCCAATAATTCTTTTCTGCGATACGTTGTAAGTCTACAATAATAATTAATTATTTCAACAGTTTTCATAAACATATTGAGAGTTTGGCTATTTTTCACGGAATAGGTCAAATTTGTTTACGGAGTCAAATAAGAATGTCTGTCCGATGACTCTTTTCTATATTGCTTTCTAAATTCACAATTATTATTAATAATTCAAACAAATTCAGAGTTTGGCCATTTTTCAACGAATAGGCTAAATTTTTGTACCGAATTAACTGAGAATATCTTTTTGATGACTTTTTTGTATGATGCTTCACAAATTTCGAAGAATTATTAATTATTTAAACAATTTTCCTAAACAAATTAAGAGCTTGGTCTTTTTTTAACGAAAAGGATCAATTAGTTTAGGGTATCAAGAAAGAATGTATTTCCAATAGCTCTTTTCTACGATACGCTGTGAATATACAATAATTATCAATTATTTTAACAATTTTCATAAAAATATTCAGAGTTTGGCTATTTTTCACGGAATAGGTCAAATTTGTTCACGGAGTCAAATAAGAATGTCTATTCGATGACTCTTTTCTATATTGCTTTGTAAATTCACAATGATTATTAATAATTTAAACCATTTGCATACACAAATTCAGAGTTTGGCTATTTTTTAAGGAATAGGCTAAATTTTTTTACAGAATTAACTAATAATATCTTTCCGATGACTTTTTTGTATGATGCTTTGCAAATTTCCAAGAATCATTAATTATTTAAATAATTTTCCTAAACAAATTAAAAGCTTGTCTGTTTTTCAACGAATAGGATCAATTAGTTCAGGATATCAAGAAAGAATGTATTTTCAATAATTCTTTCCTACGATACGTTGTAAGTATACAATAATAATGAATTATTTTAACAATTTCCAGAAATATATTCAGAGTTTGGCTATTTTTCACGGAATAGGTAAAATTTGTTTACGGAGTCAAATAAGAATGTCTGTCTGAGGACGCTTTTCTATATTGCTTCTTAATTTCATAATAATTATTAATAATTTAAACAAATTCAGAGTTTGGCCATTTTTCAACGAATAGGCTAAATTTTTGTACAGAATTGACTAAGAATATCTTTCCGATGACTTTTTTGTATGATGCTTTGCAAATTTCCAAGAATTATTAATCATTTAAACAATTTTCCTAAACAAATTAAAAGCTTGGCCTCTTTCAACGAATAGGATCAATTAGTTTAGGGTATAAAGAAAGAATGTATTTCCAATCATTCTTTTCTACGATACGTTGTAAGTATACGATAATAATGGATTATTTTAACAATTTTCATAAACATATTCAGGGTTTGGCTATTTTTCACG